>JAKJJM010001233.1:0-11422 GCA_021901965.1 Pipa carvalhoi
ATTACTTGATTGACAAGTAAGCGCCTCCTACCAGCCTTCCTCCCGCAATACGCACAAGCATATCTGACATGCCTTAGGGGGCTTGTCAGAGTGGTTGATTGGCAGGTTGGGCACAAGATGGTGGCTCCCACAGCTTCAAATCAGGACAAACTGACAGGTGCACTTTAAGCAATGTTACAGAAAGAAAAAAAGGTTGTAAAACCTGATGAGACAAAAACAAATATTTTGGGCCCTCGTCCTCACCCAGGGGCATAATAATAATAATAAGAGTCGCAGTAGTGTCTGCGCTCCCCCAGGTCCCAATGAGTTCTTTTTACTTGAGCAAGGACGTGCTGCTACAGGGGAAAGTGGCCCCAGGGCATTGCCTGGCCAGTGACATCATAGACACAATTCTGTCTTCACCAAATGGTGAGAATGATACATTTAGTAATATATGGACTAGCTAGACAGTGTGTGCCATGGTATACAAAGCAAAGTTTGATATTTATTTAAGAAATACTTCTGCTGCCAACTATACTGATTTGTACACAAACACTCTGGGTAAAGTTGTTACTGGCTAATCCATCTTCTAAACAGAGACCTATACCTGAAAAAGCTAGTCTGGTATTGTCTGAAATATTGATATGCACAACTGTGACTTCCAATGAGGATTATTTGTACATTAGGCACCTTTCAAATATTTAAACAAAAAAATATCTCACAGATAATTGTATTTGAATGATGAATGATGAATGCACTAGCAGACCAAATGATGTTTGTAAGAATATTCTGTCTGACATTAATAGTGGCTATAACTGTTAAAAGACAAGTAAGAATAGAAAGCACCTTCTTTAGACAAAGAAAAAAACATAATCTGCACCATCCTTGATTCTTTTCCAAATTTTTACAGTGGTGCTTGTCCTTGGATGTTGTGTAACTTCACCATATAGCATTCATACACTTCGCCTGCTCTTGAAGTGTATGAAGCGCGACCGCGACTATTTGAGCAGCGCGCCTCATGCACTTCACAGAAAAGCCTTTGCAAAGGCATTTCCGTGAGGCTTCGGAGCTTATGGAATCTGGCCCTAAGTGTGCACGTGCACAAGTAATTCACCTATTCATCAAGCGTCGGAGTCTGTTGCAGTAGAAAGCTTGACAAGGTGTACTGAGTTGCATTACTTTGCTAGATTAAAGTGGCAAATTATGGAGCTTGTGGCAGGGATGCTACTGTCTGAAAAAGTATGACACACCACCCAAGAGGCTTTGCTCGTTAAAATTGATAAATTGGATCTTGAACCACCGTCTGCTGTCAGGCTAACTACAAATCACTGCACAGTAAGTTGATACTCACATTGTTTCCATTTATATGACACAAACACAAAAAAGAATATTTTGAACCCTGTTTAGCATTCATTAATATGGAAGGTGTTTATTTTCTGAAAATATAAACTTTGGGGAGTTTATTCTGGTGCTGATGGATCTAATTTTAATGTTTTAGAGAAATATTTTTGATTTTTGTAATTTCAATATTTTTGGGAGAATGGCAGAAGCCCCCTGATTTCTGTGATTGTTTACATACAGAAATCTGCATCCCTAACAACAAACCTTGGACTCTTACAGAGCCTTATTAAAATATATACTATGTGATAAAGGGCTGTTTTGAGTAAAAAGCTACAAGATGGGCCCTTGGCACACAGATCTATTTTTAACCTGAAAGAATCTTTCTTTAATCTGTGTGCACTTGCTCTGTTTTGGGGTGTTTGCCAATAATACCCTAAAAAGTACCCACACACCTTGGGTACGGTTTACACCAGAAGACAATGGCCCTTTATGTTTCAGATCATTTTTACAGGAAACAGTAAGAAACCACTTGCAAATGCCTGTTTCTGAACCCAAGTCCTAGCAGTCATTGAAAAAAAATCAATAAATTTCAAAGACAAAATAACATTTCTTTGAAAAATCAGAACTACACCAACACACTTAAAATATCCCTCCTACGGAGATATTTTCTGAAAATACATCTGCTATGTAAGTATGTGCAGAATTCTAGATGTAAACTCTGGTGGGGTATGGGGAGTGGTTTATGCCCCCCACCCCCTGAGCAGAATGGAGGTATGAGGTCCCAGAGACCCCTGCATTTTAAAACTTAGGGAGGGAACCAGTTAACTCAGCCCAGCAGTAGATGCCCAAAACCCTCAGTGCACAGGCTGGGGGCATAACTGAATGCTTTAGTAACAGTGTGTTTTGAGTGGCACATCCCTGTAGATGCTCATTAGAGAAAAAGCATTCTCACAAGATTATCCTTCCCCAGAGGCAATTAGTTACAGAAACGTATCAGTTATTGGCATCGGTAAATGACTGGCCCTGAAAATAAATTTCCCTGTATGGGTTATATGTATTTAACAGGTCCATATTATTATTTTATTTTTTTTTACACTGATTTCAATTTTTTTCTTACACATTACATTTTTACCGTGTATTAACGACCTGTCAGTAAATTTACTGAGGGTTGGCAACAACGGTTATATCCTGACTGACATTTGTAAATCATGTGTTTTCTGTCTCATAATTTAACCTAAAAGTCCCCAGTTGCTTCCATGGTGAACAAAAATATTAAAACACTATTCCCCTAACTGTTACATCTCAAGTAAAGGGGGTCTAATCCTTCTGTGAAGGATATATACTACTTCTCTGCAGATCTCCCTGTCATTTAAACATGGACACAATAGACAGATTAATAGCAAAAGACACCTACAGTGAATTCTGAACACTGGTAGGGTGTTAAATCCTTGGAATTACTAATACAGACTGCAGGCTCGCTTCTACTATTTTTCTGGCAAGGAAAAGGGTTAAATTGGCCTCAGCTCAGTTAAAATATGGAATCCCTGTTCATTCCTAAATGTTATGACAATAAAGGTTAGATTCTTTAATTGTTTATTCAGATTTTGATTGTTTATGAAATCATAAAATAATAGATGACCTGTTGATGTTTAGTATATTTCTGTGCAGTAGTAAACATATGATATAGATAGATTCTTACAGTTTTGTAGCAGATGTTTTGCAGTGTATTTTTGGAAAGGAAATGGGAGTTTTCTGTGAGTACTTATTACATTGTTTCCCTTCCATATATCATGAGCAATTATCAGTGTAATATATGGTTTATCCCAGCTTCTTATGCGACTGTAATAAGTTTGATACTACCATCTGATGGGAAGCATCTCTTTTGGATGTTGTTTGATTGAAGACATATTGCCTGTGTTTTTCAAGGTGGAGAGACCCAGTAAGGCAGCAAAGAGTTCATGCTGACATGAATTACTGCTCACACTGGCTCTTTACTTTATTTTATGCCATGTGCCTGCCTTACTGTTCAAAGCCTGGAATGTTTCTGGGAAAGCTGATATATAGAATGTAAAGAATGAAGCCAGTGACTCCAAGGGATTACCTTAAGGAGCTGTAAAGCTGAGTGAGCCAAAACTGACGATACATTGATCTTAGTTCACAGGACTGCAATTCTCAACACCCCACCCCCAAACAATTCACTATGCAAACATGGAGGGACTGTTGTATTGTAGCTCTGCTGATGTAATACAAATATATTAACTACATGGAGGGGGTTTTAATGCTTGCCCTACTGTGTGTGAGGGTCAGCAAGTAATCAGTAGTAAAAACAGAATGTATGCCAAATAAAATCATCATTTTAATGTTTACACTTCATCTACTCCCCTGCAGTGATTTCTGGTAAACCTGGTTACTCACTGCTTCCACATTCACTAGATAAGCTGCATTGAACACTTCAACTCTAATGTGCTTTCTCAGCCAACTGACTGGAATAACAGACTGCAAAGCATATGACAACCGAATAGGTTTTATACAAAAATCAAACCATTATGAAACACATTAACTATTTCACAATTTTCTTCACAATGAAACTGTGCTATATTATCATAGAGGGAATTTATTACAATTCTTTTTTCTTTCTCTGCGAGGCAACACAAAATGGGTACACCCCTTTCCCTGGAACTGACACCTTCTGTATGATTATATTTGGATATAAATCCTAAATATTCATTTATACTGCTAAGTGACCAAAACTAAACACATACTGGTCCTCTTCTTTTTTTTTAGAGGTCTTACATCAGAGAAAATTGTTTTCTCTTGTTTGTGTGCTTAATTTAAATTGGAAACAGCCAAAACTGGAACAGACATTGTTTTAGATTATTTTATGAACTTAAGATTTGTGCTGCATTATAAATAGTTGATTTTGGTCCCTATCTCCTTTGCCTTGCATATTGCATCTTATGCTGCAGTCAATTCTCCCAGTGTGCTTTGCACCTGAGAGAATTTCTCTTTTTCTCAGTGCTGGGTGAACCATGTTAAACACTTACAGGAGACCATCAAGTTTTAAAAAGTCTGAAAATAAAATAAGTCATCCCCTACATGGTACTTGACCATATCACAAAAAAGCAAAGAAAGGGAAGGCTTGAATGTCCTGCAAGGGTGGAAAAGACATTACTAACAAGCAGGAGTAGCAGAAAAGATAGAATGAACTACATGCAGATGGTATGTGGGATATTTTCTATGCTGGCAGACACAACTGTGATGAGGTAAGGTTAAGGGCTACAGTGTATACCACTTGAACACTAAGGGCCTCATTGTCAAAAGTCCAAGTAGTCACGTAGAGGTCTGAATTCACATCTATTCACCACTTTCCCATGTTTGCTTATTGAATAAATTCTGGGAAGTGGAGAATACGCGACCAATTTGGACGTCTACAACAGTCGTGAACTCTTCGCAAGTGTACACGTACTTCTACTATTGACTAAGCTGTGGAGTGTGTCGAAGGTGGAAATGCAACTAGGGGTACTACGCTGAATTCACCTGTATAGATTCACCATTTCAAAGTGGCAAATTGACAGTTTGATGGCAGGGCTCCAGTGCTGCGTAAGGCAATTATTCAGGTAAAAGCGACCATGGAGACTGTGACTAAGTGAAAACATGACTTAGGGACAAGGTGACATAGAGATAGAATATCAACAATACAGTTATTGGGATATGATGAGACTGATGTCACTGCCCTTCACTTGTTGAATTCTTCTCACCCTACCTCTATCCGCTTTACTACACCACAATACACATGTGACAGTGATCGCTGCTGTCTACTTGTTTGACAAGTGTATTCTCTGGGGCAATAGTGAGAAATGAATTTGGTAATGTGACTCAAATTATATCGAGGTGAATTCAACCTTTTGATAATGAGGCCCTAAAGGAGAGGGGGGTTGGTGGCAGGGAGAAAGAAACACACTAAAAAATCCAGGAGAAAATAACAGTTACAAATATAAGGTGTCAGGAAAAAAAAGATAGCAAGGAAGATCAAGGAGAAGCTTATCGCAGGACCGTGGCATGGTAACATCAAAGATTCAGCTCTGCCTTCAACTGCAGAAAATTCCAAAGCAGAATCCATGCATTTGTGTGAGGGCAGAATAATGTTAAGTCCCAGATCAATCCTACACATTAGATGAGGTGTAGACTTCAAGCATTCACTTATCCTTGTAACAGAGTTGGTGAAAAGAACCCTCAACAGTATTTAGGCCTTTCAGATTCTATATTGGATGCTTAAAAACATAGCGGTGTTGATGTCTCTGTATAATGAAAATGTTAGATAAAGGATGCCAATTATAGCCTCACTGCAATTTCTTCATAAATATGTTAGCTTATTAATAGCTAACACGGGTGGTTCTACAGGAGAGGGTTTATCAGGTGTATCCAAAAAAGAGACATGATGAGATTTTTAAAAAAGCCAGCGCATAAAATCAGTGCCAGATTCCACACAATTATCCTTGTTAGGTGGGAAAACACTCATATGAAAAGTTTTAAAAAGGCATGTGTTACAATAAATCTAGAAATGCCAAAAAAAAATTAGATAACTTCCCCTGAATTTGTTTTTTCAAATGATTAGCATTTAAAGAGCCAAAAAAGTTAGTCAGCTCAGGTCAACTTATGAACATCCTGAAACTGTAAGCAAAAAAATGAAAGAAAGAAGATAGGTGGTCCCTTACATGGCTCAGTTCGGTTCACTATTTATAGCTATGACAGGAACCTGAATCAGTTTTAATAGGGGCAGAGGGAGAGACCCCACAAATCTCAAGATTTGCAAACTCAGGGAGAATGTAACTGGGCAGATTGCAGTGTATTTGAGGTGAGTAATAAAGTGCAAAATGTCAGATTGTAGGGTCCTGTGATTTTCTGATTGCAGCCGTGGTGAGAAAGTGATGATTTAATTTTGTACATTGCTAAGGACCTTTGGGAATATTAATTATTTACCTGCATTGTGATGGTTAGAACTTGTTTTTGTTAATTACATAAACAACAATTAAAGTGAAATGCTTATGACAAAGCTGTAACTGAAAACATTATCCAAAAATATATTACTGTATAATTTATTTTTAATATTATACAACAGGGGTCCTCAAATGCCGGGGCCGTGAACCACTACCGGTACGTAAACCCCTCTGCACTGGGGCATGCGCACGAAACACGTCACTATCATGTGGCTGTCAGTGAGCGCTTGGTCCCGCCCACCCTCCCATTGGTCCGTCAACTCTCTTCTTGGTCGGGAAACTGGTCCCCGATCCAGAAAACTTATTCTCAGTCCCACCCACTATCAAGCACACCACAAACGAAAATACATTGTATGTGCCTATTATTTCCTACAGAGAGAAACATTGAGAGCCTGCAGAAATGAAAAATACCTTAAGTTACTAATTTGTAAAGATACCAGTTTTGTGATTTTATGTGGTTTGTCTTTTTACACTTGGAGAGACCTGTCCTTATTCACTACTATGAATGTTAAGGACAACATTATAGGTGTGCTGAAAAGAAAGTGATCACCTGCTCTGACCTGAATACAATGGTCTATATTGCACTATTTTTTACATCAACTGGAATAAATGCATGCGCAGTACATCGAGATGTGTGTGATAGGACTTAAGGAGGTCCCAATTTTGATAGTATGCAGGGTATGCAGTAAAGCTTTGTCCCATAGATAAAAATCACTCAAGGTGGTTTTCTGCATAGACCCTGTGAGTCTTAATGGATGTGCTCCCCTATTGACAAATCACATACAATACATACATAGAGATACATAATATTATGGTTTAGTATTGCAACTGAAAATAAAGTCTTTTGTAAGTTGCATTCACAGACCAATATTTTTTTTTACTGTGGCTTTAAGAATACATGAGAAGTGTGGTATGTTAGTTCTTCACTAACTCTACTATGCTGTATCTTTAAAACATAATTTTTAATTATTTTAAAAAAGAAAAAATAAACACATTTCACTCACATGTAATTAGTTGTAATTAGTGTTATAAATAACATTGTAAAAGTGGTTCTACCACACTCCCAATATCACCTGTTACTCCTGGGGGCTTGATCCAATATATTTCACTAATAGGGCTTTTTCAAGGATAAAAGAGGTACTGAGCAATTGCAGGCAAAACTTTTAAAACCGTACTGGCTTCTGTCATTACTTCCTGGTGTTGTTTGATTCTGTAGTGCTACTGAGCATGTCGAAAATGGTGCTGGAATACGCATGTGAAGTAGGTGGCAGATGGATAGGTGAGGTGTAAGGTAACTTCACACAAAAATCAAAAGCAAATATAGTGATCAAGTGACAACATAGACTAGGAATATTGTGACATAGAAAGGGATGTAATATTCACTTAATACAGTAAAGTGATATTGCAAAGATGGCATCAATTTACTTCACTAGGGCTAGTGTAGTCATATTCACATCACTAGGCATCTCATACTGTTCTACTGACTATGCTACACAACGCTGTTCAGCAAGGTAATCCACCACTTCATGAATAGTGAGTTGTGAATTTGCATCTCTTGGATTGTAGTAACACGAAGTGATGCCTATCCATTGTAGTATCAATAAGGTGCAGGCAATTAGTGTCTTCAGAAAACCATCTGCTGGTCTACTTCATGGACAAAAAAAGAAGGCAAGGGCTTAGTCTGACAAATGTTTGTATCAATGTGACCTGACCTATTTATCTCTCTTGTTGAACTACAATTATAAGCAGTGTGCTATAGTGGTCTGTATTGGGACCAATTCTATTTTAAGGAGAAATCATAGGTGTGCGCACAGGGTGTGCCTAGGCACACCCTAATGCGCTTAGTGACATCATCACGCATTCACCCCCATATAAAGGGAATTGTGCACAATACTGGGAAAAATAAAGCCTGAGAAAGGTTTAGTTTTTAATAATTTTCCTTACAGAGCTTACTACAGCAGCTTAGAGATGATTCATCCCTATGACAATAATGATTTCACTTGAGGCTAATGTCTTTAAATCTTGTTTAACTGTGTTTCCTCAGCCACTGGCTCATCACATGCTCAGTACGTATAATGTGTGGATCGAGGTAAAATAAACGGATTAGAAATGCAGCTTAAGACTGCAAATAACAGTTAGGTCTTCTCTGCGCTTACACAGAATATGTTAATGTTTTGTTTTCTGCTACTCTACACTGAAACTTTGATGAAGGAAATGAAATGGTACCTACAGTTAAGAGTTTCTAGCTTACACATGCTAAAAGGTTGCATACAAATGAGGTATAATACATAGGCACAGTGCCATATTTACCTGTTGGCACAAGGCTCATGTCTCTAGGCATTTCAATTGGAAGGACACCTCTCTCCTAATTAAGGTTTTAAGCAGGGGAATCAATTCTAACTAAATTTATTTAAATGTTATACCGGACATTATTGACTTCACTTAAGTCACAAATTATAGGTCACACAACACTTCAGTTTACTGTATAACTTGTCTGTGATTATTACACAAAGAGGTGTGGTCAGTTAGTAGGTGTGGCCTAATATGCCAACCATTCAGTACCTATACGCTCAAGAAATATAAATCTGTCACTGCATTGGGGGTATTTATAAAGCCCATTTCTAACTTTTCTATTTGTTTTCTTTGTATCAACACTTTTCAACTATATTTGTCATTTTGCTTGACTTTTTGTTTCCACTAATTTATATGGGGTCGTAAAAAAATGATCGATATTGACCACTGTCTCACTAGTATTAGCCCACTGAAAACATTTTGGGGGTTATTAAAATGAGAATTTGACTGACGAAGTGAATTCTCATCACTTTGGTTTGCTACACTGATTTTCTACTTCTCTATTGACTAAGCAGAAAATTCCCATAGCAAATTCTCAACCGCGCTAGCATTCTCAGTGAAGTTACAACTGTGTCAGTTGCTGTCTATTGCAGGGGTGGGCAATTAACTTTCCCATGGGGCCACATGAGAAACTGGAATATGGTTAGAGGGCCAGAGTAATATAGTTAACTTGCCGGCACTTATAGCAATTGGCCATGTCCCCCATTTTCACAGGCTCACACGGGCCGGTTAGAGATAGTTAGAGGGCCACATGTGGCCCGCGGGCCTCACAATGCCCAGATCTGGTCTATTGTGTAGTGTGCGACTGTCATTAGCTAGCAAATTCACCACATCAGTGTGCTGAATACCAGAATATGTATGTCAAATTCACACGACAATTTGGGCTTTTGTCAATAAACCCCATGGAGTTTTATAAATATCCCTCAAAATATCTAACCAGCCCTCTAAGCATGTGGGTTTTAGAGGATCTACAGGTTTCAAGTCAGAGTATTCTTTCAAAACACACAAGCTGCCCGGCTAATAAGTATTAAACTATTCAATATTAAAAAGAAATGGTCAAGTTCAAGCTCAGTTTTAAAGGAGTTTATAGGGGTATGAAACAGAAGCCACATTTAAAACTTTAAGAAACGATGCCTTCATCTAATTTGAGCATTGTGAGAATCGGTGGCGGCAACTCCCTTCAGTACATTGGCAACTGGGGAGCCTCCGAGGAAATTCCCCTCTGAGGTTCCCCAATAGGATCGGCAGCAGCCCGCTTAATGTGGGAGCGATGTGTGCGTTACTATCGGCGGCCTGGATCAGCCAAACAGGAAAGTCCTACGGCAACAAGTGGCAGCTGATCGCACAGACAACCAGGAAATACTGGACCCCCGGCAGTGAGTGACAGCCGGCAGAACGACCAGGGTATAAGGTGAGGGATGTAGAACCAGACAGAGGAAATAAATAGATGTTACGAAAATTTGGGAACATCTAAAGTTACCTCAGATCACACCACACCAAAATACTATGGTGCGGAGGCGTGGCTAAGTTAGGCATTTAAAGACCCGCGCTCCCTGCTGATTGGCTGCTTATGTTATAGGCTATAAACCCCATAAATGCTGGTAGGAACTAAATCCTGACATCTAAACTCTCTGTTAAATGTAATGTTGACATGTACACGGATTCTTAACTATTATAGTTCAACCAACATTGTACAGATTTATGTTTAAAGGACTTTCAATTATAGTGATATTATTGACAATTCTAGAGATTATCTCTTTTAACAGAATTAATTGTAATTTATGAAAAATAATTTATGCAGATGTTAGATTATTTGATGGACCAGTAACTCCCAAAAATATGAAAATCTCATTTGGATCACCATGGCACTTATTCAAATACAGCACTTTTGTAAAAATGGTATCTTTCAAAATAAATTAAAATTAATGTTCATGCTTTCTGTCTGTTTTTATCATAACTTATAGCCATTTTGTTAAACAAACCTCACCCAGATTAACTTTTTTTCCTATGGTGTTTCAGATAATACATATTAAGTAAGTGAGCTGTAAAGTCCCAATTTAAAGCTAAACAGTTAAATATCATTCTTTATAGACACAATTTAGAATATGTGAAAGCACATATTGCATATAAAGTAACTATAAATGCATTTGAGGCATTCTCATTTTTGGTTTTACTGTTCTTATAATAGGTATACCCTGAGTTTGATGCATACTATTGTAGGGAACCCTTCCAGGCTACACTACCTTTAGCGCTGTGGAAAGACCCTGCTCCATTAAAGGAGCCCCTGATGTCCAGTACCTCAGGACAGGGCCGGGACAAGGGGTAGGCAGCCGCCTAGGACGCTGCAGGAGAGGGGCGCTATCTAGGTGCTCACCCTCTCCTTTTCCCTGTCCCTACCTACCTCTTCTCCGGCCCGGCTCTGTCTGCTGTAGTGCTTAGCGTTACAGCGCTTCCCTCTCCCGGCCCCCAGCAATGATGCAAATTCCTGTGATCAGCAGGAAGTTGAAGCAATCCTGGAGAGAGGAATGCTGCAACGCTATGCGCTACAGCAGACGGAGCCATGCCAGGGAAGAGGTAGGTAGGGACAGGTAAAAGGAGGTGGGGGGATCGAGCACAAAGATAGCGCCCCCCACCCTCCTGCAGAGGGTAGGGAGTAGGGAAGGTGATTGTGGGGCAGGCAGCACAGTGTGGGAGGGGGTTGTGGGTGCAGCACAGTGTGGGAGGGGGCTTGTGGCTGTAGCACAGTGTGGGAG
>JAKJJM010001256.1:0-17879 GCA_021901965.1 Pipa carvalhoi
TTTTTTTTTTTGCCTTCCTCTGGATCAACATTGCAGGAAAACAGGCAGAACTGGATGGACTTGAGTCTTTTTTCAGCCTTATAAACTATGTTACTATGAATAGAGCTGGAGAAAAAGAGATTGTGAATTAAAGTGGATTTGTTAGTTATGGAGCGTACATTAAGGAGAGAGCAGGAAAAGGGAAGGTAGGAAGTCTGGAGAATGAGAATTGGGATTAGATTAGATGGACAAGAGGCACAGGATGGAAAGAGTGAGGCAGACTTGCGTGGGTGAATACAAACAGGCATGCAACAGGGACCAGGATTAGGGGAAATAGGAAATTAGGAGGGAACGTAAGTGGGATGAAGTTTTAAATGGAGACTGCCTAGACTGTTTGGAGGAGGAGGGGGGTGAACTATTCTTTAGGGATGAGAAAAGTGAATAGTGTGCAGCATGCGTAGATGAGAGCAGTGAAGGAGAAATAGGTACAGAATATGGTTGATCAGGTGGGGGATTAAAGGAATGTATGAGTTTTGGGAGCACTGAGCACACAACACAGAAATATAATAGACAGGTAGGGAGTAAATACATACAGTAGTGGGGAAAAGGCACAATACTGAAAACAAAGATAATGTAAAATGTACATGTAGTGAGTAGAGGTCTGTCCCCTTCCACTCCACTTCTGGTATAGTTCAGGTGGCACACTTGAAACAAATAGGCACCTACTGACTGAATGCTTAAACTATATACATAGTGTTACTGAGGTTTAATTAACATTAATTGAATTAAGCGTGCTAAGAAGGGGTGGAGTTACCAAGAGACAGACAGACAGCTAGGGGAGATTTAAAAACACAGTACAGGAAATCTAAACATTGATTTGCATACCAAATAACAGGTTATTGAAAAGCTGATCAAAGTCAGCTGCTGTTTACCATACACAGAAATTATTGGTTCATCATTTATGGCCTCTCCCCCTGCTACAGCCAGAAAAGAGAAACATGCAAACACAATTCAATCAGTGATTTTATTGTTTTCTATCTGTTT
Organism: Pipa carvalhoi; assembly: GCA_021901965.1. NCBI lineage: Eukaryota > Metazoa > Chordata > Amphibia > Anura > Pipidae > Pipa > Pipa carvalhoi. The sequence goes on from JAKJJM010001256.1 coordinate 1,024, forward strand.
TACCCTGCAGTTGCAGTCAGTGTATTCCCTAGTGGTTTATGGTACTGTGCTTATTCTACAGATTTTGGTCCATGTTCCTGTATGTTATCTTATGTATTTGTATCTTATTATGTATTTGTATTTTATCTTATGTATTTGTATGCTTATTCTATAGATTTTGGTCCATGTTCCTATATGTTATCTTATGTGTTTATATAGTTCAAATAATCTCTAAAAGCTCCAAGTGGACTTAGACATATTCTTTTAACCTTTACATTTATGGAATGATATTTATTTCTAGAGTGTTTATTAATTCATCTTTATCTAATACTACTGGGTAGTTTGACAATAATAAATACCAATATGAATGTGGTTTTCTTGTGCTGATTTTCCCTAATTCGCCACTAGATGTCACTATAGGAATGCAAGTAGACTAGCATGAATATCTAATGGATAGATGCTTAAGGTAGGCAACGCCACCATAACCATCATTTTAAACGTTATTTACAACATATTTGCAATATTCATAAATTATCGTAAGAAAGTTCTGTCTAGTTTTTTCCTTCCCTACCATAATAATATCCACAGGGTGCAATGGGATGGAGAGATCAGGGCCATGGCTGCTGGGGTCAGTTAACAGGGATGGGGATTCAACTGCATTACTTACAGCCAATCAGTGCCTTCTATATTTTGATATTTACAGTTAATTTTGCCTTGTTTAACTGTCAATTTTCATTCCTCTGTGCATCTCAATTCCCAGTGGCGCATACCTACAGGGGTTGTGGCAATTGCAGTGATGACTGGGCCCAGTGCTCTAGGGGACCCAGCCTCCACTGCTGCGACCCCTGTAGTGCTTCGCCAGGAGAGGGAGCCCTGGTGCCAATCGTGCACCAGCCCAGAAGAGGAAACCCGGGCCCGCACCCTTGGGGTTTTGCCCTTGTCAATTCCCTTGATTTATAAGGGATAGATAAAGTTTTCCCTTTTGAAAAAAGATTATTGATAAATATCGATCAGTTAATAGTGCACTTTGGAGTGTTTCACCTTCCATTACATATTGATATTGATATCCTTTTTTTGAGGGGGAATCTTTTTCAACTGTGGTTAAATGACAGACCAACTCCATAGGGTATTATGGGTTTTCACCAGTCTAAAGCAGGCAAACACTTTTGGGTGAAAAAAATTGCTTTGAACATATTAGTAAACAGGTGAAAACAGTGATATCAATAGAAAATGGCTGTTTCTCCTGCATTACCTGGTAGAAATACTTTTTGACTTTTGTAAATTCCCCCCAAAGTGGTTTGTAAATATGTGGTCGGCAGAATGCTACTGTGAGACAGTTTGCCACTTTGCAGAAAGTAACGCTTTCGGCAGTTCCAAAGATTTTGAATATGGACTTTAAGCTAGGAAGCAGTCCTTTCCTTGCCAAGTATTTGATTGTTTTTTGATTTTTGGGTGGGGTTTTGTGTTTTGTATTTATATGTTTGATTTGTTCACTTTGCACACTTGATAAAGGGCTAGCAGCCCGAAATGGCAAAATGTCATATGGCAAAATAAACATAGCTATGCTACAATTTTGATACCAACACTGATTGATCTTTTTATTCGTGGAATATTTACCTTACGTGCAGGACGGGACACGTGGAATTCAGTGTTGCTGATTGCAACTTGGGGATCAACGTTTATTCATTTACTGAAAGTCAGTGAGACAGTAGGAGCCCTGCCATCTGCCCCCTAATTTACCACTTCAATGTGTTCCCAACGGTTCAGGAACTGCGGATTCTACCTGACAGGGCCCTGCCCATAGACTTCATTTAAAGATGAAGAAGCTTTTTTTTTTTTTTTACTGATTAGTGGCAGGTGTGATAATGACAGATCAAAACTCCTTGAACTTAGGCATAATATGAAGATGATTGGTTTCTGTGAACTGCATTATGGCCAAAGATGGATACCTTTTCACTGGCTATGTTGTAGGCAAAAAAGGAGTGAGGGCTTTGAATACAACAGAAGTCTTCATGGGTCAGAAGAGAAGACAACAGAAAAGTTAATGACAACTTTATTTTTTTTTACAGGTTTACCAGCACATTAAAGGATCTTCACCCCAATACTTAGTGCTAACTAGTTATTTCATAAATTATTCAGACATGGTAGAAAACATGTTGTTGTTGTTTGACCATTTGCTGTGGAGAAGGCACAATAAAGCTGCACTGAATTTTTATAGACGCCGTTTGTTTTTCTTGGTTATATGGTACAAAAACATTCAATCACAAATCCTTTAGTTTAGAATATAATTTAGTTTTAGCAATACCTCTTCTCACATTCTCTTAAATCTGGTATTATATCAATGAATTGGAAGAGGGTAGATGTGAGGTGAGTTTTCAAAAGGGAAATAGGTCTAAACCAGGGTACTATGGACCTACAGTATAAGCTTGACATCTGTAGTTGGGAGATATTTCAATAGATATTATTTAAAAGTAGTTTGTTGTAGAGGGATACCATAAGTAGTTAGCATAATTTTATAAAAGACAAATCATATTTACATGCATTTAATAAGGAAATGTGTGTTAATTTGGACAGAGGTGGTGCAGTATATGTAGTCTATGTAAATTTTGAAAAGGCTTTTAATACAGTAACAGAATGAGTTTCCTGTATATATTGAGATTGCTAAAACATTTTTAAGTATGAGGGATCGTGCAAAAATTATTATATATGTTGGTCTTTGAGCCCAGAGAGTGCCAAAGCAAGGGTTAAGTTATCAGCAGAATCGTATGACCTGCACTGTATTAAATCGGGACAAGAAGAAATCATTTTCTCATTCCAGCCCAGGTGGTAACAGAAAAAACACACCTAATGTGCTGTATAAAACCAGAGAAAGGTGTGCACTATAGAACCAGTAGCATCCTTGGATGGAAGGACATGCAATAAGGACAAGATGTGCCCTGGAAGACTATGATCCCACCCTAGCGAGCAGGAAATGGCATAGTGAATTTTGTGTAATAGGTACAGTAGGTTGCTTTGAATACAAAATCACCAGGAGCAAGTAAAGGCCAGCACTGAGAGGGGTATGTGGATATCATACACCTTAGTTAGGAACACAAATGTTTAATGTAAGTTAACACTGAAGAAACCTAAAAGAGTTTTAGATGTTTGCTTTATTTGGTGTGTAGAGATGATGTAAATAAATGTTACATAAAATGTATAATAAGCAGGTCTATTGGTCTAGGGAATACTGTATGTAGATGACTGAGAATTTGTTGAAAGATCACAAGCAAAGAATAGTTATCCTTGCATCCTTGTCTTGGTGGGCAACATTTTAAGCAGTGTGCAATAAGGGTCTGTATTGGTATTATTTAATTTGTTTATTATTGACTTAGAAGAAGGCATAGTAATAGAGGTCAACCCCATCGCACTCCAGAACCATTCTCTCCTAAGGCCCCCAGTGTATTTTGTTAAATGTCTTTAATTTGATTGGGATGTTGATTTGGCATTTGACCCCGAGGAAGGGGGGTCTGGTGCAGATTTTTTGTCAGTGCCCAGACCATTGTAGTTCTGCCACTGACCACTGTACTTGTCAGGAGACCTTTCTAAATAAAATCCATTTGAGCAGTCAAGCAAGGAGGATCACCATAATTCATCAATACCAAAGATGTTTATTTCCTGCAATGTAGTAAGTTAAAGCTGTCTGAATGCTTACACTTCAGTTTGAATATATTCACTGTAAATGTGACAACCATTCAAGTATTCAAGTGTTAATGTGACATTGAAACAAATGTTAATTGGTATTTATATCTATTAATTTATAAAATGTAATTTACAGTGACATTGTACTTGTAAATATGACATTACTTTCCATAAATACACATATTTTTGTCTAATTAGCAGCAATAGGTCATCACTATTATTCAACGGACAATACACAGAAATCACTGTGACCCATTTGTTTGTTTGCTGCAGGAAATCACCATTTAGTAAATATAAATTTACTTTTAATAGTAAATGAACAGGAATTCATGCAAATTCATTTAGTGATGTGAATATGCCCCACTGTTCTGACTCAATAACGAAGCTGTAAGCGTGCGGCTCCTGAGAGAACTCCTCCGAGTATGTCTGTATTGAACCAGTACTCACACTAAGAAACCTTGTCAGACAGCTTCAACTCAACTGAAGAGGCATATAGGAAGTTTATTGAAGCTGAAATTCTTGTTAATAAGCACAAAACAGTAGGTGAAAAGATGATAGTTTGCCAGAGCTGATTAGCTTGTAACAGATCTAAAATGGCTGACACACAAAGCTAGTATCAGTGCTTTTTTTGTAAAAATATATTTACCGGTACTCCTTTCATATTTGCCGGTACGCTCATGTAGGCACTCGTGTAGGCAGAGAGGCAGTAGCGGGGAAAAGTCTATATAAGTCTTCAGATTTTCCGGTACGCCGTACCGGCGCAAAAAAAGCACTGGCTAGTATTAGTTATTAGGTCACCCCTTATTCTTTTTTCTAGACTAACCCGTTTTGATCTTTCTTGGATACTGTATATTGCCTATTCCTTTTTTTAATTTAGTATCCCGCCTTTGATTTGTTGTATTATTTTTTGTCTAGTGTTTATTGTAACTATACCCTTGCAAATAATTTTATAATAGAGGTGGGTTTGGACATTTTCAAATTATATTGAAAATATAAGGGCTATGCAGCAAGTGGTAACCCTGCTTCACAAATGTATCTGGGCAGAGAATGCTGTGAGAAAGAAGCTAGGCTTTGGACTTAAAACACTCTTGAGTTAGAATGATTCCTCGGGTTCCAGAAACAAAAGGGGTCCTTGTAGTATCTTCAAAGAAAGGAGTGTGCTCTTTCAGTTTTTTTGCTTTATAAAATTATTTGCTGATATGAAATGTGACATTAAAAAAATTACATTGCATTTTATTTATTACAGAGACCACCTTTCTGTTTAGGATTTGCCCAGATGAATTAGTGAAGGATCTATATACTTATTTTGGGATGTGCAGTTCAGATTAATCCATTAACAGTGTATTTGTTGTGATAATTGTGACATACTGTTTTATTATTCAACATTTACATTACACATATGCAGAAAATGTTTTTAATTCAACTTCTCCTTTTTTCAATTCCAAAATAAAGACCTTGTTTGTATTTTTGGGGGTGGAGAATTCATTAGGACATCTGTTTTTTCTCTCTGTCTCTTTGCAGAATGTATCCACAGATGCTTGGAATTCAAATCAAAATTTATTAGGAAAATTAACAGTTGAAATCAAATATTGTTTTGGTCATTTTTAAGTAGATACTTGCATTAAATTATCTACAGAGAATTGATAATTCAACAATAATGATGTAGAACCTCATCCAAATGGTATGATTTATGCTGAAAAAATTCAATGACATCCCTGTCCAAATATTAAAAAAAAAAAAAAGAATCAATTTTCTTTTTTTTGCAACAGTCTTATTTTTGCAAAAAATACATAAGAAGGGTTATGACAGAACATGATTTTATGGGGGATAGTTATAGAAATCAAAAAAATTGGACCTGTTTAATGCTGGTACAATCAAGTTAAATAGCAGTAAAATATCGATATCAGTGATGCTGATATTTATAAAGCCCCTAAGTCTATTTTCATTGCCAAAAAATTTTCACCTGGTTTAGGGTGGCAAAAACCCATTATTCCTTATAGCTGCTATCAGTAAAGCAAAAAACAGAAAGCATAACAATTCATTAATATACCTTCAGAGATAACATTTTTTAAAAATGTTAAATGTGCTTTATTTGAATATATGGTATGCTAATCCAAACTGGAATTTTTATTTTTGGTGATAAAATGTAACATGTTCTGCCTAATAAATGGTAATTTTACTTTGACACCCTAGTCTGAATCAGACTATGGAGCTATCCTTTTCAAAACACAGTATCAGGCTTATCAGGATGTCGGGCATGGAAAGCCTGAACCAACCTGCAAGCATGGACCTCAGAAACATCGACCCAAGAGTGTTCTTCAGGGCCATAGCCCTTCCAATGGACCAGGTATTCAAGTCTTCCATGTGAAAGACAAGAATCCAGAATTTTCCCAATCTCAAATTCCTTTCGCCATCCAGAAAAACTGGACTAGAAGATGGAGTGTTAGAAGATAAGATACCCCTGGAATGGAAGAGCAGAAGTAGAGTGGAAATGGTGATTGACAGGTATGGGGGCAGGGCAGGAAATAAGATAGTAAAGTTATAGGAGAGGTTTGATTAAGAAAAGGAGGCAGCTCAGAGGGGCAAAAGTGAGAGAAGAGGAGCAGATCCCACCCTCCCTCCCTTATATAAAAAAAGTGTATGTTGTGGGCAGCTTTGTCATTAAGTTTAAGTTATAATTTTTTGTTAAAGGTTATTTTATTTTAATTTTATTATTTTTTATTTTTTTATTTTAATTTTGTGGTAAAGAAGGGATAAGAGTGAAATTAAAAAAAAACAAAAAAACAACAATTTGTCACAGCTTGTGTGGGGCAGAATGGTTATAATGCTTGGCTGGTGTTTTTGCATCTCTGTGTGAGATGTATGGTGCAATTGGGCACTACTTGGGCTAGGGCCCAAGATTGGTGTGGAGTTGGCTACCATGCCAAGTGAAACCCAACCTTTAAAGGAGAAGAAAGGGGGAAGGCAGTAGTCACTAAGGGTTATGGAAAAAAAGTGTGGCAAGCATTTATTCATAGTATTGTATTTATTCATTTATATAGTGCTGATATATTTTGCAGCGCTTTACAGAGATTCACAATTCACTTCAGTCCCTGCCTTGTGGAGCTTACAATCTAGTTTCCCTATTAAGTCACACACACACAAATGTATGTTTTTGGATTGTGGGAAGAAACCCATGCAGGTGCGGGGAGAAATACAAACTCCATGCAGATGAAGTCCTGGGTAGAATTGAACCCAGAGCCACAAGGCAGCAGTGCTAACCAATGAACCACCGCACTGCCCATTTTAAACGATACTGCACACTACACCAGTCAAAGCAATTTACCACGGCAGGTTTTAGGAGGGAAACATGAAAGGAATTGGGGATACGAAGATTCCTGGGTAAGGAAAGTTTTACAGCAACAGGATTAATAACATTTTGGACTGGGAAAGGACCAATAACCTTAGGACCCAATTTGCCATAGGGAAGCCTAAGAGGAATATTTCTTGTGGATAACCATACTCTATCTCCAAACTTGTAGTTGGGGCATTTTCTGCAATCTGCAGAGTTCTTCTGAGAGTCTATGGCTTTATTCATATATTATTTGACCACTTGCCAAATTGTTAAGGGGCTGTCAAATGGGAGCTTTGAATAGTTACAACTAGGATTCCAGAGGCAGACTTTATCTCTAAGACCCAGCATGTGGGGGGCAAGAAGTAACACAGACTGGAACTCCAAACAGGTCTGGACTCCAGCGGAAAATGAGTAAACTTGGTGTAAGGTGCAGCAGCCTTACAGGGTTTGCCACTAGAGGAAGTCATATTCTGGTTTGTAATATTCTAAAATTGGTTCCACTATGTACTTGCCTTGTGCCTAGTTGGGACTAGATTCAGTCTTTCAGAGAGTCTTGAGTTTTAGCCAATCTCAGCAAAGGTTCTTGTATATAAGGCTGCCAGTTTTGCTCTGACCTTGCCTGAGCAAGGAATTCCTCTTCTGGAGTCCTGCTTGTGGCCTTGAGCTGTAATCTCTAAGAGTTGTATCCTGTATCCGGTATCCTGCATTCTAATATCCTGTATCTAGTATCCAGCATTCTGGTATCATGCTGTCCAGTTTAATGTATCCTGTGTTGCTGAATCCTACAGTTGACACATAAAGCTGCCACGAGGAGAGGCTCCCCCGGGGGCTGTGACCTGTGGGCATTCTGCCGCGAAACCAAAATTCCCTTGCGGGAACCGCTGGTGAAGACCAGGTGGATCTTGTACCAATCTCTGCTGTCGGTGGACCTGCTACAAGTCCTAACACCAGGGCCAGTAACAGTATTTGGTTACAGGAGAGGAAGCGCTGCAGGCGCTTACTAATCAGGTAGATGATGAGGGAAGACATGCTACAAAGAAAGAAGCATTGCTATGGAAACCTACCACCTCAAGTTTCTTCCGGCAGTGCCCCTGTGGCCGTACAGAGAGTGGGGATGCCTATAGTGTTTGGAGCTTACAAGGTAAGGGAATTGGTACTTGCGTTTAGGATAGCGTATTCAGAGCTGGGGAGACACAGGGAAACTGGTGCTAACAGAGAGACAGTGGTTAAGATCAGAGCATTACAATCAAACAGGGTAAGCAAAACTACGGGAGTCTAAGCACAGGAGTGGAGGGTCATACACAGATAACTTATCTGATTAAGGAAAGATAAGTACTTGCTACAGATATGACACAATACTCTGGAAATGGGGTTGGGAAGAGCCATAGATTTTAAAACTTTTGCTGCACACAGATTGGCTAGGGGCTCCTTAGCAAGATTAACCCCTGCAGCCCTGACAGAACAGAACACTCCTGACACAAATAGAAGAGAACGATTGTAATTCAGCATCCACCACAGGAACTCGAGAGGGAGTGACAGGGTAAGGGAAGGCTTTAAGGTTGTGACCATAAACACAAAAGAGGGGACATGTGGCAGGAAGAGAGCACTGTATTATTATGGGCAAACTCTGCCCAAGGGAGAAGTTCCATCAAATTATCTTCAGACTCAGAAATAAAACAATGAAGAAACTGTTCCATACCTGGTTAGTTCTCTCTGAGCTTCTGTTTGACTGAGGGTGATAAGTGAAGAAAAAATGAAGTTCCACATTTAATGCTTGATTGAAGGCTCTCCAGAAATGGAAACAAATTGAGATCCACTGTCCAACACGATTTCCAAGGAAATACCATGGAGACGAAAGATCTGGATAATAAACAGTTGGGCTAGTTCCTTTGCAGAAGGAAGTTTCCATAACGGAATGAAATGAGACATCTTGCTGAAGCGATCTGTGACAACCCAAATTCAAGTATGTCCCTTAGAAGGAGACCGTTCCACAATGAAGTCCATTTCAATGTGAGTCCAGGTGAAATTTCGGGTAGGTAAGGATGTATAAGACCACTAGGAACTGAATATCGTGACTTGGCCTGGGCACAAATAGAGCAATCAACAATAAAGTCTTTGGCATCATGGGACATATTTGGCCACCAAACATAATGAGAGAGTAGGTCCATAGTTTTAGTCACTTCAGGATATTTGGAGGAGTGAATGTATTCGAGAATACCTGTGCGGAGGTCAGAAGTCACAAAAATAAGCCCAGGAGGGGTATCTGCTGGAGCAGAGGCTTGAACAAACCTTAAATCGGATAAGGAAACAGGAGAGAGGACTGCAAGGAACTAGACAGTAGGGATAAGGGGACCTAGTTCATCATAGAACTGTTCCAGATTAAAACATCGGGAAAGAGCATCTGCCTTCTTGTTCTTACTACTGGGGATGTAAATGATAATGAAATTAAACGAGAGAAAAAAGTGCCCATCTGGCCTGGCGTGGGTTTAGCAAGTTTTTATGGTCCGTAAGGATCACGAAGGGATGGACAGGGCCTTCAAAATAGTGTCGCCACTCAAAGCAAATTTTATTACTGAAAGGTCACAGTTATCCACATAATAGTTTATTTTGGCAGAGGAAAAATGATGGGAAAAGTAGGCACAAGGATGAAGTTTCCCAGACTGGGGGTGATAAGATGTCACCAGCCCCGATATCAGAGGTATCTACTTCTAGCCTGGAGTGGTTGGGATGATGAAGCACTGGAGTAAAAGGCTTCCTTGAGAATTTAAAAAGAGTGTAAGGCCTTCTGGGGGCCACTCCTCTGGCTTGGCTTCTTTTCTGGTTAAGGCTCTGATGGGAGCAGAAATCATGGAAAATTATTTAATGAACTGCCTATAGTAATTGGCAAAGCCTATAAATTGTTGAATTGCGTCTAAGGTGGTTGAAAGGGGCCATTGCCTTATGGCAGAAATCTTGGTTGGATCCATCTCAAGACTGTCAGAAGAGATGATGTATCCCAGGAAGGGGATCTTGGAAACATGAAATTGACACTTCTCAATTTTCACATATAAGGAATTTTCTCTAATACGATGCATAACTTCTCTGACATAAGAGGTGTTTTCTGATACGGATTTAGAAAAGATTAGGATATCATCCGGGTAAACAACTACTGTGCGACCAAGTAAATCTTGGTTCATGAAATCATACAGTTCATGAATTCCTGGAAGACAGCAGGGGCATTGCACAAACCAAAGGGCATAACTAGGTATTAATAGTGGCCTTCATGGGTATTAAAGGCAGTTTTCACTCGTCCCCCTGATGGACATGAATCAGGTTGTAGGCCCCACAGAGGCCAAGCTTGAAAAAGATGGAAGCTTCTTTTAAAAAATCAAATAACTCAGAGTGATGGTAGGGGATAGGTGTTTTTAATAATTTTGTTTTACCCCCTAAAGTCAATGCATGGTCTTAGGCCACCATCTTTTTTCTCCACAAAAAAGGAGCCAGCACCAGGTGGGGAGGTAAAAGGTCGAATGAACCCTTTTTGCAAATTTTCTTGTGTATATATTTACGCATGGCTTCAGTTTCAGACGATGGATATATACTCTTCCTTAAGGAGGAAATGTGCCAGGAAGCAGCTTTATAGGGCAAAATTAATGTCTGTGAGGAGGTATCTGTGCCTTTCTTACAGAAAATGTTCTGATAGTCATGATATTCTGTAGGCAAAGAGGACAGAAGTTCAGAGGAGAGAGACATGGTAGGGGAAAAAATTTTCTCCGCAAAGTTAATGTCCATAAAGTTTCCGGCTGCTCCAGGAATGAATAGCGGAAAAAGGAGAAGCAATGGTCAGCAGTAACAGGAGACAGTGTGAATTTTGAGAGGGTAATAGTTCCTGTTGGCCTAGGTGTTTAACCCTCGGTTTGCCTTAGGCCCGGGAGTTTCCTACCTTCACCTGTTAATTCCGAGCAAAATGGCCCTTCCCGACGCAGTATAAGCAGAGACCAGTGGAATGACGACAGAGAAGTTCTTCATCAGAGAGATGGGTTGCACCAATCTGCATGGGTTCCTCTGTGATAGTAGAAGTAGTAGAGCTTGAACTAGAAGATCCTGAGAAGTGTATTGTCTTATATGAAGAATCATTCTTCTTCTCTGCTTGTTGTCCACCTTTATACTTAGGGAGATTAAGTTTTCCAATAGAGTGGGAAGGTCTCGAGCTACAAGATTGTCTTTAAGTGTGCTGCAGTGGCTCAGTGGTTAGCACTGCTGCCTTGCAGTGCTGGGTCCTGGGTTTAATTTCACCCTGGACTTCTTTTGCATGGAGTTTGTATGTTCTCCCTGTACTTGCGTGGATTTCCTCCGGGGGCTTTGGTTTCCACCCACAATCCAAAAACATACTACATAGGTTAATTGTATGTGACTGAATAGGGAAATAAGATTGTAAGCTCCATGGGGTAGGGACTGAACTGAGTGATAAATCTCTGTAAAGCACTGCGTAATATATCAGCGCTATATAAATACAATACAATATAATACAAAAAAGTACAATACAATAAGTTGATCAGAAAGACCTTGCCAGAAAGTGGACAAAAGAAATTAATTGTTCTAGCCAGTTTCGGTGGCCAAGGTACAGAACTCAATTGCATAGAATGCTGCCGAACGCTGGGCTTGTTTGATCTACATCAGATGAGAAGAGGCAGCTGTGGTCTGACCAGAAACATCAAACATTTGTCAAAGTTCAGAAATGAAGGTGGTGGAATCTGCAACTACTGGGTCATTATGTTCCCATAAGAGGGAAGCCCATGAGGAAACCCATGCCAAGGCGTCAACTACTAGAAGTGAAATGATGAATCCCACCTTAGCTCTTTCCGAAACAAAGTATGAAAGAAGAAGTTCAAATTGAATCAGACATTGATTTATAAAGCCTCTGTAGGAGATGGAATCACCAGAAAAGCTTAGAGGAGGTGTAATCCGAAGATTTTTGCTTACAGGTGGGGAAGCAGGTATAGTGGTGCTAGCAGGGACTACAGGAGGACATCCCAACTGAGATAGAAAAGAAAAGGGGTCCAAAACATGAGCCATCCTACTTTGTTGAAATTCGGAACGGTCCATTTGTCTAGCCAAACCTAGCAACATCTCTTCAGGAGTGGTGGTGCCTGTAGCCTCAGAACACTCCATGGCCCAATTATACTGTCAGGATTGAATTACCTGATGTGGGGCAGAGTAGGAGGATGCAGCACAGAACCACAGTGGACTTGGCGCAAGCAAATCCTAGGGTGAGGGGTCTAAGAAGCTCCCTAGTTTTCACCTTTGACCCCCACAAGGAGGTATGGGCTTTTCTGCAGGAAGCTTCCAGTTTCAAGAGAGAAGGTCTAGGCATGTGGCAAACAAATGTAGTCAAAAACTAAGGCAGAGGTCAGGGCAGGCAGAAGGCAAGGGAAGTTTGATAAACAGGCCGAGGTCAGAGAATTGAAGAAGTCGCACCCAGAAACAGAGTAAGGAGTCCTATAATCAGGCATTAACATTAAGGACTGGCCTGCTTAAAAAAGCCAAGATAATGGGAACGCGACCGTGACAGAATGACATGACTGTAATGCAAACACCGTATCTCTGGATGATGACAGTCATATTTTTCACAGACAACAGTATCAAAGCCATAAGGTGAGCCTGACTGCTATGGCGTTAAAGAATAAACAGAAAAATCACCAAGTATAGTTTATAATTTTTGTTTAAAATAAAAGCACAAAGTATAGCTACTGTGAGTAACTATACTGGTACAGCATACTGTACACCCTTGATCAAATTCAGCAAATAACTAACTATATTAGTACAGTATGCTGATACTTAGGAAATCCTCTCTTACTTTTAAGTACTGCACACTACTCATTTTAGAAGCACTTGAAGGCTTATTAATTAAAGTGCAAATTTGATAATCAAAGTGAACTTGTGTCACTTTGGGTTTCTATGCTTTGAAAAAGCACATGGTAACAGACACAATTGTGAGGCGTAGTCATGTGTAGTCATTTGAATTCCACCAGTGAAGTGCAGTGACTTCATCCTCAGAATGTCCCATTAACTGTATGAAGTGAATATTACATACATTTCTATGTCATCTTGCCTCTAATTCATGTTGTCTCTTGGTTGCAGTCTTCATTGTTTCCAGGAAGACTAATGGGAGACATCCTTTAATGTTTGCTATGATGACCATTTCCTTGATGATATCCTTATTTTATTTTCTCCTTACCCATACACATTTACCATGAGTGTTACATCTTTCAGAGAATCATCTGTTTGCCAAGTTAGAGAAGAGTTTCTTCCATCGTTCCAAGAAAGCATTCTTAGGCAATGTGAATTCTCCTGTACGCCTCATCTAGAAAACCAACTAACCTTTCAAATACTTTCTTAGATGCATTTGTCAGTCCACCTCAAAATACCTGACTGGATTTATTGCTGTGGTCCTTTGCTCACACTAATTTAATTCAAACATCTTCTGGCTGCATTATTTATGGTCTCTGAGGTTAATCTCATTTTCCCTCTTCTGACCCCTCCTATAGTTCACTTGTGCCTGCTAATGCTTTTTTCAAGATTTTCAAAACCAATGTTTCCAGATCAAGGCAGCCTTAACAAAAAAAGGCAAATTTAGCTAAAAAATGAGCAGCGGACAAAAGTTTATGACCATTACATATTTTGTAAGATAGTGATTCTGTCTACCTTCTCATTACTTCTGACTGCATTCTCAGTCTGAATCTGACTACACTGTGAGCCTTATTGAGGCTATTTTCCTGCAATGTTGATCCAGAGGAAGGCAAAAAACCCATGAGGCAAGAGCCAGTCATCAAATAGGAAGCCAACTAATGTAGGCAAACATCATTTCATGCATGGCTCAGATCCTACAAATTACAGGTACAAGTGATAAGAGAAGATATCTAGGGGATCCAGAAGGAGGTGATATTTTAAGGAAACTGTGCAAACAAGAGGTGTTTTGGATCTTCACATTAAACACTACTATACCAGCTGGCTTAAAACTATGTGAGGATTGGTACTCAAAGGAGAATGCTCCCGCGGCGGCCTCCTCTGCAGTGGTCTTCTCGTGAGTGCGCGGGGGCGCACATCTGATGCAGCTTGGCGTGGGCACGTGCCCACCACTTAGACTATTTAAGGCAGCTCCTCTGGAGTGGGATTTGCAACATTTTGTATATTTAATTTGTATTTTCTTATTATATAGTTTCTGTTTTGATTGTGTAACCCTTTTAATTTTTTTTATTATGTAACTTCTGAAACAGTTGATGTGTTTTTTATGTCCTGCTATACGCTGCATATAGAATATTAGCATTTTGTTATATCTCTTACTGAACATGTTCTTTCTAGTGACATCTGCACAAGTAACTATATGGACATCATATCTCTTTAAGAGGTGGATACCATATCCCTTTAAGAGGTGAATAATATATTATATCCCTTTAAGAGGTGAATACCACATTCCCTTTTAAGAGGTGGGGTTACAGACATTTTAAATTTGTAATTTGAGCAGTGCTTTTTGTCTATGATTAAGCGCCCTATGGCATGAAATGCACAAGATGTGGGATATGAGGCTGTCTTCTGTCTTTTTTAATGATTTGAAATAAAGAGTACATTTTAATCTGGATATTGGATGTGCTGGATCATTTTTCATATTGCTATCATTCCATGCAGTGGGAGGAACACTGACATTCCAGAGCATTCAATACAACAACTCAATACTACATTGGATAGGTGAGCGTATATTATTATTACCACATTATTATTATCTATTTTTTGTTACACTTAACTTTCCGGGACAAATTAACAGACATGTCTTCACTGTTTTTGGGCTCATGCACTTAATACAGTTAGTAGAGTAAACCCTAAGTAAGCATAAGGAACAACTTTTCTAGCCTAAAACTTTCTCGAGTTTTAGTTACCCTTAAGTATAAAGAGTGAAGATTTCAAGGCTTTCACTAGCAGAGAGGTAAATGGTGATTTTTGTGTTATAGATCTAGCAGTTAGATTTTATGGCAACCATGATGTGCTAGTAAGGGGTAGTAATGTGGAAACCCAGTTCACAAGTCAGGTTGCTCTGTTTTTAGAGAAGGCTGTCCCAGAAGACATTATTCACTGCATTCACCCTTGATGTTCCAAATACTACTTTGAATGTCTTAATGCTGTAAACACCCGGAGTAAAGTAGTTGGAGAGACCTATAACAAATGTTTTTGTTTGTTTGCTTGTTATTTTAATAGGAAATGTCAGTAGCTAAGTAACTTTTCATTCACAAATAAAAACCTCCTCAGTAAATTTTCCAACTCCAGAGAATAATTGTTTTCAATTTAATTGTAAATTTATATTGAATATTCAAAATTAATCCAGTCCAGGAGGTTTATTGCACAAAATACTTCTTATTAAAAAACATAGAGAAAAAAACCCAAAAAAAAAACTTAAAACATTAGCTGACATAGTCATATAAAATATCTTTCTCATGCCACCATATTAAATTAAAACCATCTGTTTTATTTTTACAATAGCTCAAATAGCTTAAAGGATAAACTCCTAAAAAATATTACATAACCTTTATAGCAAAAAATATACATATAATAATTTGTCTTTCCTTGCTTATATAAATGATGTATAATTTTGTATTTATTAGCTGTGTTCTTGTGTGTGGATGTATCAGTATGTCATTAATTTATTAGTTTTATGTGGAAAAAAAGCTGACTCCTTCATTGACTGAGAGATTTGAAAAGGGCAACTTTAAAAGTCCTTGGTAGAGGCTTAATGTCACCGTTGTGGGCATAGGGCTGGTTTGATACATTTTCCTTTGTGGAGAACTAAGTTTGCAGGACAGTGGCATCCAGCTACACATGCCCTGCTGCAAGGTCCAATCTCATTCCAGTTTTCACATGTCTTTAGACATCCAGGTCCACAAGTGTCATAAACAGCTCCATGTTTACACTGGGATGCTGAAAGTGAAGACAAAATAAATTAGTAAATATAGATTTTACAGATGTTTAGAAATCTAGGGTTGATTGCATTAACGGTTATATAAATGTCCAAGTTTATACTGCAGAAAGAAAGGCTTTTAGAAGTGACTATTAGCAAGTAAATCTATGAGAACGAAGAAGAATTAATTGTTGGTTAATTTATCGATTAACTACACAGCTATAATCCTACAAATATCAGTATCAAGTTGGCATGTATAATAAATCCACTAATGAGGTCATTGAAGGTTTTATACTACACTGACAGATATTTGTACTTTGGGCTGGCTTTAGGCGCAAAGAATTATCTTCTTCTAAAATCATTTAAATAAGGGCTTTATCACATTTATCCCTAGACTATAGCTCTAAGCAGGTTTGAGTTAAGGCAAGGAGGAGGGTTAACGTTCCAGTACAGAGGTCCAAAATAACCAGGCCGGGGACCCCAGAGCAGGGGCATGGATCACTTGGTACCGGGCCACACATTTTTATTTTATTCCCATTCTATTGACTATCGCAGTCTCTTTCCACCCCTCCCACCCCTAGTCTGTCAAAAAATTGTCTTGCAGTCTATGGAGCAAAAAGTTGGGGCTGCTGTTCCAGTAGATATTTTAATGCTTACTAAAGTTTTGAAGCAAGATGAAATAGGAGACAAGCTGTTTTACTCTTAAGGCGTTTACTGATTTTATATTTGGGGAGCCTCCCCACTATAGGGGCTTGTTTTTATCAGGTTTGAGGTGTTTATATCTACACACCGCTGTACTACATCTTCAGTGGGTTTCCATTTCTGGACTATATCGATTGTTTTACCATTGATAAGGCACTATCTGTTTGCGCTCCATCTATTTTTACAGATTGCCATTCTTCGTTTGGGGTGTCAAAGGCGGACATCATCCTATGAGGA
>JAKJJM010001269.1:0-11303 GCA_021901965.1 Pipa carvalhoi
CTTCCTCTTCAGCAGTTCAGTTTGGAATCTTTAGTTAAGGAATTGATTGACAGGCTTGATAATTCCAAACAACCAATCAGAAACTTTAAACTGTCATCCACCTTCTTTTTTTTTATTTTTTTATTCTTAAACATGTAGTTAACCCAGCACAAGCAGTTGTTAAAGAAAGGTATAAAAGCCCTGGAGAAACACTGACTTTCTTTTAATATTGATTTGGTCTCTCATGCCCAGTATCAACGTGCTATTGCTATTGACAGCGTACACCATTAGCTGTAACAATTGTAACTGCCGATGGTACTTAATGAACAACTAAGTTTGACCTTCCTGAGATACCGTTATGTCAGTGGCAAAAGAATTCTGCATCCACTCCACCAGAAAGACAACACAGAGGAGCTGTGTACGGTTACACAGGAGGCACAATTAATTTGCTTTGCTCACATAAAAGGCTAATTAAGTATATTAGTAAAAATGTTTATTATGCATTTACAACACGCATTACTTTTTATTAATCGGGCTGGACTGTTCCTTTAAGATAAGGGAATGGAAAGTGCCATTTTTCTTTTTTTCAAAAAAATAAGAGGTCTTTTTTTAGGACAAACGTATTCTTCATTTTACCACGTTTATAGCTAAAAACAAGGGGATTAGGAAATAAATGGCCTATATGTTTGTTTTTCTGTAGCAAGGGTCAATATTTCCTGATAATACTTTTCACGTTTTTGCTTCTTCTGTTAAATTTGGATACAAATGGTAATTTACTCTGTTTATTTTTCTTTTTATATCAGAATAACTCACTCCTAGGTATCATGTGTATCTCATTAACAGATTTTTGAAAAGAACTTGGGTTGTAGCCTATTTCAGTAAATCTTTTAGTTAAAAGATGCAGATTATTATTATACGTTATCCTCCTAGCTCTTAAGTATTGACCCTTAGGTATTGCTTTGACTACATTGGGATTATGGTAACTACCAGCGTGTAGTATGTTATTTCTGTCTGTGGATTTTCTAAAGAGGTTATATAGTATTTTACCATCTAAGATAGACAGATTGACATTTAGGAAATTCATACTTTTCTAATTATACTCCATAGTGAATTTAATAGTGGGGTGGAGGGTATCAGCTCTGACTACCATTGCTTTAAACTCTGAAATAGGGCCCAACCTTACCACAAATACACCATTCACATATCAAAGGTATTTTTCAATATAACATTATAATCCTGATTCCAGAAAAAAATGTTTTTCTAATTTATGCACAAAGATATTTGCAAAGGCAGGAGCCAGGGCAGCACCCATGCCAGTAAAAGCTGTTATCAAATTTAAAGTAGTTACGTTGCAATACTATCATCAGGCAGTTAATAATAAAAAACATAAGACGGTGGTCAAGGTTTGTATCTAATAGTTCCTCTTCAATGTATCTAATCCCTTCGTCTTGGGGGATGAGAGGTTTATAGGCTTGCAAAATCAATACTGCATATCCTAGCCCGAAACATGTAATGAACAATAAACACACTGTTTTGTAGTCATGCTACATTGGCTTGAGTTACTTCACTCCATTTTTACTTTTTGTATTGCACATTTTACACTTCTGACTGAGTTACAGGAGGAGATAGTGACTTTTTGGCATCTTACCCAGACACCAGGAAACCTTTTGTTTAAGCTGTATCTTACCTCTTCTGTCTACCTGCTTCTGGGTTCCTGCTGGTTTATGAGACATGTTGACACAGGATACACAAAGTTCACTAACTGGGAATAATGCAAGCACATTCGCCTACAATGAAACAAACATACAATTGCCTTGTGACAATTGCCTTGTGAGGGACAGAGCTGATGGGTAGGTGTAAATGGGCACACAAGGAAACAGATGTAGGGAGGAGTTGTGCACCCTATCATCTAGCTACTTTGTATATATTCTTAAGGCGACTTTTATGGAAATGTGTCCATGCACATGATCAGTCGGTTTGTCATAAAATGTTAACTAGAAAGTCATATTGCAGTTTTAAACAAATAAAAGTTGATTCCAAAATAATTTAAGTTTAGCAGTAGTTAACTATATCCTTCTCTAACACTGTCTAATGCATATACTATGAACTGCAATGGTCTTCTATCCAGCTGAACAGCATATATTCTTGCTAATGTCTTCTTTGCCCAACAGGATGGTTATGTTTTAGATCAGCGGTTCTCAAACTTTTGGAACCGCGACCCCCCGCGATGATGTCATCGCGGGGGTGTGCCCAGCCACGTGATGATGTTCGGCCGCAACGTCATCATGTACGCGCGTCACGTGATGACGTTGCAGCACTCGGCAGCGGTTCGCAACCCCTGTGAGCTGGTCGTTCGAACCCAAATTGGGTCGCGAACCACAGGTTGAGAGCCGCTGTTGTAGATATTGATTTTAAAGGTATAATATACTACCAAATAGCTATCCTATCTTCCCTCACCTCTGAGGATAGCTATGGTTGGTATCTACCCTTCTATAGACCCCTATTGTAGATCCAGCAGATAGCATGTTCCTGGAATTGTGACCAAGACCAGCCAACTAAATAGCATTATATGAGCTAAGGGGTCCCTAAAACAGTGACATCATGCTAAAGTAGACTACAGGGTTGCTAAACATAATTAAATTGAATGAAGGTGCTATATTAAAGGTAGAGCACTAGGGGGACCAAATAGCATTAAATATACAGTAAGCATTTAGATATACTGATATAAATAATTGCTCACCTAGCTACATTAGTAATAAATCATACCGTACCTTATGCATGTGCAAATAGAGTTGAGTACAGCCTTGTATAATACTTTTCTATATGTTTCCCTCTATAAAAGGAAATGTTGATATTGCTCAACTGCTAAATTGTGGTCTTTTCAAATGCATGCTGTATACTGCTTCAGCCACGTGGTATGCAGCTGAACTAATTACCATGACACTAGAAAGGGATGTTCAGGCAACCCTACCCCTTTAACACCAACCATCTCTAAAATCTCTATACTACAAGTTTCACAATAAATTAGTTCAACTGTGCAGTTTCAGAGCTGCAGAGAATCCAGTGTAGTCTGTAATAAGTGTCTAAACCATTTAATGATCAGTCCTTTAGCAATGAGGTTATTAAAGATGTTGGCTTCTAAATATTTGTGAAAAAAACCCTAAATACAGGTAGAGGTACTTATATTTCAAGAGATTTCAGAATGTTCTATTCTTAATTCCTTTGTCTTTAACATTAACATCATTAAAGAAGAACTAAAGAAGCAAAAAAAAAGCTATACTAAATACAGTAAGTACCTTATAGCAAGCTCCAGCAATGCACTCCCAGCTTTATCTGTGCTGTATTTTTACTGCACGGAGGCAAACTTCACAGCGCTTAGGCTGTCACAGGAGCCGTCGCAAAGCTCAGCCCCTTATGCAAATGATCAATTATGTCATCGTGTTCATTGTGTCCCGGTGTGAGGAGAGCTCTCATTGGGGGCGCAATGACCATAATGACGTAATTGCTCTTATGCGCCACCAGTGATAGTGTGTGGGAGGTGCTTCAGGCTGGCAGCTGCACCCACCTAAGCGCTGTGAAGTCTGCCTCCATGTAGTGAAGATACAGCACAGACGAAGCTGGGAGTGCATCGTTGGAGCTTACTGCAAGGTACTTATTTAATATAGCTTTTATTTTTGCTGCTTTAGTTCTTCTTTAAACCTAAGATTTTAGCTTTTATGCTTATGCCTAATCAGGTGATTTTTTTTTATAATATATCATGTACTTTTACTTATATATGAAATAATATAAAAGTATATATCTAAATATGAACTCTGCAGTGTTTTTCATTCAGATCAAAGATCCTACTATGGTAACTGCTACACCATTATCTTCCTTTATTGGTCTTTGACATCTTTTTAACCTACTATTTCATACTTGGGCTTATCTATATATTTGAATTTACTAGTTCTTATTTATCAACACTGTGAGGATTATTTCCATATTTATCTTGCTACCTATTTAACCACTTGTATACTATTACTATATACTATATACAGCACTCAGGGAGGCCAGTGCTTTTTGTGTTACTTCCCCTTTATGGGGCCTTTTTAAACTTATGGGGTTTTTTTAAATGTTTTTCTATTTTTTCTATTTCGCTCTTATATGTATTTGATATAATAAGCTTTTTGTGTGCTTAAATATTGGATGCTGTTATCTGCCTTTATTTCCTATATATTTAAATATATAATATTATTACAAATAGTTTTGGTTGTTTTTTCATTAAATATTTAATGTACATAAAGCAAAAATAAGAAGCAATATATAATATTTCCATCTGAAACCCTGATCAGACTCTAGGCCTTTGTAAAATACTGTACGACCTGATTTTAACAGAGCAAAGTAATAGAGTAGTTTAAATGGTTTTAAAACCAGAAACAAAGGTGGCTACCAAAAGACATGCTGTGCTATAAAATATATATTTCACAGTCCTTCTGTATTCTAAAAAAATCCTAGAATAGGATACTGATAAAACTCTCTTTGTGTTCCTCTTGGTTTGTGTGGTGACCCTTAAAGTAAGCAGGGCTCATTGGGAACCTGCAAATCCAGGGAGATAACCGTTGGAGTGCAAAGCTACCTATGTATCTGCACGTATACTGTATACCTGTACCTGTGTGTGTCACTTTACTCCCCTTTCTGTGAGTTCACTTTATTTTACTTTACTTCACATGGTGGAAGCACAACCATCCACATCCTCTGAAAAAAAAAAGTTCCAGTTAGCATTTTCCCTACCAGTCCAAAACTGCGCCTCACAGTAGAATAATTGGAGGTCTACCTGCTGGGTCTTAGATGTCTCTTTTTCATTGAATCTAAAGAATAAAAGGTTGGAACAGATATGCAGAGGTGAGAATTCATGCCCATTCAGCACTTCTTCAACTTTGCGTATTCATCAAACTCTGGAATATGGTACATTTGTGACAATTTGATAGCTTACTACAGTTGTGCTCTTAAGCACCTCTTTACATCACTTTGTGAGCACATGGATGTGCAATTGGGCTATTTATCAAACATTGGAATGGTGGTGAATTTTGCTAAGGCATATTACTCTGAATTTGCCATTTTGACTTTGGCTATGCAGACTATTCAAAAGACAAAGAAAATATAGAAAAAAACAACATAAGCTAGGAATAGTTTTGCATAAAAAGTGATGTAAAAACCACTTGTAGCAATGTAGGTGACTTTATTATAGTGACAATAGCAGTCCTACACCATTCTCTTCTTCACCAATTGAATCCAATGTTTAGTGAATAAGGAGTAGCAAATTCATGTCCATCAGAGTGTAGCATCACAAGTCACACTTTGATGAATTACTTCCTTAAATGGGGCAAGATCAGTTACCATTGTGAATCTGCCTCCTGTCATGTTGCCATGACATCTTTTGAGAGATTAATTTTAGCATCTTTGGAATAAGTTTTCCTCTAAGAAAGAGAATTAGCCATTCTACTCTCTCTTAGGAAGGACTGCTGATAGCACAACATCAGTACCTTTCAACTGCAAAATAAAAGCTCTTTTAAAATCATGACTAACTAAAGTGGGTCTTTGCAACAGAATTTTTTATGCCAAATACCGCTTGAAACTCATCTGTCAAACCACTGCAAACACAACAACAAAGAGAGCATGGCAGTCAGACTAAGAGAAGCTAGTACTTCCTCAGGTCAACAAGAAAGCTTTTGTTATATGGTTTGGCAATAATTACTGTTTTTACCACAATACCTACTGGAGTTCTTTATTTTGTCATGACATTTCATCATCATTTCCTTTGGCAGACTATTAGGAAGACCTTTTGTAACATATAACCTTATTACCAATAACTTAATAACAGAGACACACACAGGAGCATTGGTAGAAAGTTGGCCACAGCTTTATTAAAAAACAACATATTATGCCAACAGTTACAATGCAATTGGCACGGATCAAAAAAACATTTTCAACCAAGAGTCTCAGACTATCTGGGTGAGGACCAAAGCCGTAAGCTACTGGCACTCGCCCATAATAGCCATAATTCACCAAATACAAGATTCGGCCTTGTCAGTGCCAATAATATCCTCCAAACTGTGACAATAATACATATATAAGTAAATACAAATTTTTTTTTTTTTTTTCAACTTTCAAGTAACCATTAGTTTCCCGAATGTAGCTCCAAATCAAGGGAGGGAGGATGGGGAACTTTCTACTCCTAGCAGCTCCTAAAAATGACCTCACCTAAGGTAAGCCCCTTTCTTATATATTAGCCTGTTCCCTTGGAGCAGCATTGCCTTGTGGTAGGATCCTATAGGTTAATTCCTTCCTACCAGGGGTGTAGTTCCAGCCTGCTTCCTTGTCTTCCATGATCTGTTCCTCCCCCACCCCGGGAAGAAAGGGGGGGGAGGATGCCAGATAACTTTACGGTAAAGATTTTTGGCCACGATTTCAAATGGCATGGCCCAGTAAACTACATTGCAAAAAAAACAATCACAAGAGGTGTATTTGGAGTAGACTTTGTCCAGTCAAATTATCATATTTAAGGTTTATAAATCATTTTACTTTGCCTTAATGTTTTTGGGCATGGTGCTAAACAGCAAAATCCATGTTTCACTATGCAATAAAGATTAGTCAGTATCAGCACACCTAGGAATTGGATTTGTTGTTAAGCATGCATACACACAAACAATGACAATATGCATTGAATAACTTTATAATCTTTATGATCATTTTCATGATTATTATTGGAACCACAAACATACTTAATTCTGGATGGTTTAAGGTGATTGTTTCCTTTTGTTGTTGAGTGAATTTTTTTCAAGAGATCAGCTCAGACTGTTGTGATTTGGTTTTGGTTCTGATTCTGTATCACCAAGTATTGCAATACTCTTTTTTTTTTTTGCATCTGTGGACTAACATGACCACTCTATCCTACCTTATATAAATATATTGCTAGAGACTTGAGAAAGGGAGGACAGGCCTCTTGAAAGCTTGGCTATATAAACTGACTGTTAGTCCAATAAAAAAGGTATCATCATTTTATATATATATATATATATATATGAATGGTGAACTTCTGAATGCACATTGTTAGCAACAGATGCTTAAGTGAAGCTTGCTCTTTTCTCTTTTTTTACATGCCTTTGTGTGTTGTTCTGTGATATTAAAAATAGTATATTAAAAAATACCATACCATTTAACTTGAGCATTGCAAGGCAACAGTGATTATCACTTACTCAGAAATATGAGTGAAAATATTTTCAGGACTAACAACAAAAGAGGCTAAAGGTCTGAGATGATTTCTGTAAAGCGATCAGCTCTACACTTAAAACTAAGCCAGTAATCTGCCATGTTTCTAAGGCCCCTCAGTACTATATAAATATTGACACTGAGGCTCCACTAATTGGATCATCTCATAATTTGAAGAATCCTAGTAACCTCAATGACTCTTTCGACTTTCAGGTTGTAAAGATTCAGAATTTAGATCTGATTACTGTTTTCATTATACGGTTATCCAGTCAGTTGCTTTAAGGGAACATAATCGTCATATTGGTCTGGCACTTGATTTACTATTCAAGCAAAAGAAAGCCTTTCGTTATTAATTACTAATGGAGCAAGATTTAACACAAAATCTGATTCACACATACACATCATTTTTACTATTAAAATAAAAAAAATATTTATATGAATTACATGCAGCAGAGGATTAACTAAACAATACTACATCTGTATAAAACATGGTATCATTTTTAAAGTTTATAAAATGTAAGAATTAATACTTGGCAAGCCATTGAAAGGAGATGTGTCAATATTTCATACATTTATATGAGTTCTATTATGAGTTAATTTGTTTTACTGTACAGCATTCCAAAAAAATGATTTAACTCAAAATAAAGTAATACTTTTTAATGTATTCCTATGGAGAAATTGCTGTCAACACTTCAGGATATATTGATGTGTTGGAATGACAAAATCTACTTTAAAATTTGTGACAAAAGTAAACTTGCTGCATCTGTACATGTGTACTTGGTTATCAAGGTACACTGAGAATAAAAAGAATTATATATGAGTATTATATATGAGTAAGTGCAATTATTCCAGGCTTCCTACTGTTAATACAATTTCATTTTGATTATTGATTAAGCATGCACTACTTTAACATGCTCACTAAAAGCCTAATCTAAATATTCTTGCTTTTATTTAAATGAAGCACTTATCCTGATTTTGTAACATGAGTGTTTTACATATTTTCCTTTCTTTTCTAAAAAGTGTCAATTTTCATTTGGAAAAAGAGAGCAGTGTTTTGATGACAGATTGTCATTGCAAGGAAATATAATGTCACAAATCTACTGCATCCTTGTGGCTATGCACTCATCACTAGTTACAGAACTGTAATTTGTAGTAGACATGCTGATAAAACCACTGTGTAAAAATTATCAGTGCATATATATATATATATTAATATGTAAAAATAAATGTCAACTCATAAGAATATTAATATTACTTTGGACTGTTTTTCATTTATTATTCATTGTTAACAGAAAAATAAGTAGCATTATATATCATGAAGCTATAGTAAACATAATCATAGAAGTCATATGTTGCTGTCAGCCATGAAAACTAATTGGTTTCGAATAGGGTAAAAAAAGAATATGAGGGTCTCATGAATTCATTATTTCTTAGAAAATGTCCAAGAAAAAAGTTGCTATTTAAATTATTTTACTTTTCTTAATTAACATTTGTGCCACTACACAATTAGTGGATATTCAAGGTGTCTAAATCATTAAAATGTCGAGGGGGGAAAATATGAATCTTATTTGGAAGAAAATGCAGAAAAATGTGAAACAATGTGAAGAAATGTGAAACAATCTAGTTTTTATACTAGATGTACTAGAACTGTACCCCACCAACAATGCGTCTACAGTTCTGATTGATGGCTCTGTACCTGTAGTCTGGTATCTGTGATATAATTAACTATAGTTTAATTAACAGACAGACAAATATATAAGGTCAGTATGTGCTTACCACATTCCACTATTCATAGATTATCACCTTAAACCCTCTATAGCAGTGGTTCTCAACCACTTAATTGTTGCGACCCTTTAGTACAAAATACTGTCGCAGTCGCAACTTCATTATGGGAATATTGTTGCAATCGCGACTTTACTATGGGAATAGCGCAATGGTCGCGAGTTTAACATGGGAATATTGTCACGGTTGTGACTTTAATATGGTAATATTGTCTTGGTCACGACTTTCCTATGGGAATAATGTGGTGGTCGCGGATTTGCTATGGGATTCCGATGGTCTTAGGCGACCCCTGGCAAATTGTTATTTGATCCCCGATGGGGTCGTGATCCGCTGGTTGAGTACCACTGCTCTATAGTCTGCAGTTTCCTTTAACAATGCTGTGTCAAGGGGTTATTTATGTCAAAAGAGCAGAACAGCATGTGCAAAAAAATTTGTTGTTTTTCTGAAATTTATCAGAAACAAACATAGGTAGCCCACTGTAGTCTTGCAACATATATATCTTGTTATTATATATTGTTGTTATAGTATATATTGCATTCAAAGTCATTGAATGTACACCCACAAATTTGATATTGACCAAACTTCTGCAAGATTCTGTTTTTTCTTCTTGCTTTCCTCTTTGTTTGTGTGGCAACCCCTAAAACAAGTAGGGCTCATTAGGGGGTCTGCAATCCAATCTAGGGAGTTAGCCTTTGGAGTGAAAGACTGTCTATATAGCTACTTATATAATGAGCCTCTATAGCTGTGAGCGACAGCCAGTCTGTCATTGCCCTCCCCTTTCTATAGGAAATTGTAACTTTGCATAGTGGAAACTTAACCTTCTCACCTTTTTTTCTGGATTACCTTTTCAATTCAGTGTTGCACTTCAGATAATAATGGTTAGAGGGCCATGAACTACCTGAGTTTTGGGTTTGTCACCTTAATGGTTTTAAAACAAGTAGGGCTTGGCCACCTACCATGGTGAACATGCTTTCAACCGATTAATGCCTGCAAGATTAAATAGTCCATTTTGTGGCAAGACATTCCTTCCCTATTGAATTGCATTATTTCATTACCCTTGAGAAAAATTTTCAATGAGAGAATTAGGCATTTTATTTTATATTGAGAAAGGGCAGCTTCTAGTCCTATGTCAGAGACATTCATCTGAAAAACTAAAGTGGGTCTTTGCAACATATTTTTATTGTATCAAATGCTTCTTGAAATTCCTGTCAAGACCACTTGTGTAGGGACTGATTTTTTGTTGGCGAGAAGAATTTGGAAAATACTTGGGAATTAGTCTATGATAGTAGCATGCCAGCCCAAGAAAGAAGCAAATTATGTATTCTTTTATGAAATGGGACTTCTGTTAGACCTTCAAATCTAGAGGATCTCATCCTTTTATATCATACAAAAATCCAAATATTTTCTATCATACATTTTTGACATCTCTGTGCTAGGAGTAATTACTACCTCCTTTATTTACTTTAGCAATGTTTTTAGTCTACAAAGGTGTGACTTCCAGTGCTTGAGCTATCCTCCAGGTATGTAATAGGGTTACATAAAATCCACAAATATTAATTCTTATTGGTGATTTTTATGTTACCATGAATTTTTAAAAGAACCTCCATAAAGGAGTAGTTAGTCATCCAAAAATAGCAGTCCTGCACCTTGCAGACCATCTGAAACAAACATAAAAAAACTTTCCTGTTTAGACAATCTTAGCTGAGTACAGTACTTCACATAGTTCATGTCAAAGAGAAGTAATTGTGTTCATGAAGCAGATACAGTATCTTATAATTTACAGCTATCTTGAAGCCACATTGGCGTTTTGTCAAGTGAAACTCTAATAGCCAAAGACAAAGCAAATAAGTGCAAAACCCCACCCACAAGTCCAAAAAGCCACCAATCCTGAAGTGATAGCAAAATTTACAGTGGTGACCACTTACCTAGCCTGTGGTAAGCCTCCCCTATAGGTTAAACCTGTCAAATTAAGCATAGTGTGTCTGCTTTATGAGCTCCAATCCATTACTTTTTTTTACTGACTGCTACGTTTGTATCCTGATGGTGATGTGTTAGGACTGTCGAGCAGAGGAATATTATGCACCTAAGGGTCCACTCACCTTCTTTAACTGTATCACATACCTCATGTCATTCAGTCAGGTTTTAATATCTATTATTTGTTAGGAATTACAACAGTTTCTTGCACTACAAACATTAGGAAAACTGGTAGAAGTTTGTTCCTATTTCATTGTTTATAATTTCCTAAGCACTGAATTGAGAAGCTAGGGTGTTTGTATGTATTTTTTTTTTTTTTT
>JAKJJM010001272.1:0-18090 GCA_021901965.1 Pipa carvalhoi
AATGCCTTTGCGAAGGCATTTCCCCGAAGTGCACGAGGCGCGGCCGCTCAAATAGGCGCAGTCGCGCTTCATGCACTTCACGAACAGGCGAACAGAGTGGCCGCCATTATGTGGCCCCTAGTCCCCACATACAATAAAGTAGTAATAATGGGGGTGCAGAAGTTAGTTACAATAGTACATACTTTACAATTGCATACATCCAAAATACAAAACAAAATGTGTTACATAATTACATAGGAGCCATAAGCCAAAACACAAGAGAAGTAATGAGAGAACATTAATATCTTTAGACAGAGAAACAGCAGGTTAGAGAAACAGTTTCATACTCCAGGCCTTATTGAGACCCTTAGGACAGGGATTCCCAAATAACAGGCCGTGGACCACGGCAACAGGCCACATGATAGTGATGCGCGCACTAGAAGCACGTCACCATCATGTGGCTGGCAGCACACATTGCCCCGCCCACCTTGGTCCATCAAACTTTTTCTGGATCGTGGAACCTGAAAACTGGTTCCCAGTCCAACAAAGGTTGGGGACTGCTGCCTTAGGAGACAAGGTATCTAACCTAGGTATCCATATTGCTTCCACCTGATACAGTAGTTTTTTTAATATCACCACCCCTACTGAGGATCTTAACCACTTCAGTTAAGAGGTTGGCAGCTGTATGGCCAGCTATTTTCAAATGTAGAGACACAGAGTATCAGTGTCAGACTTAGGTTGCAAAATTCTCTCTGTCCCCACGATGTTATCGATGGAGTAGTAGGACACCTAAAACTAATTTTACTAAATCCGTTCTTTATCAAGCATTAGTTTTTCTAATATGAGTGGACCGGAGTCACTTTACATTAAAGGACCAGTAACATCAAAAAAATAAAAATTCCCATTTGGATTAGCATGGCAGCTATTTAAATACTGCACTTGTAAAAAGCTTATTTTTGAAGATGAATTCATAAATTGTATTACTTTATGGCTGTTTTTATCTTTACTAAATGTAAAAATGTAGAGCAGCCATGTTGCTAAAAAGATCTTATTCAGTACCATTGTTTTCTATGGTACTTTATATAATACCTATTTAGGAAATGTGACAAAAAGCCCAATTTTAAAGCTAAACAGGTAATTATCCTATTTTTTTTAAAAACAATTTAGAATTTTTGGAAGCACAGGTTGAATATATAATAACTAGAAATGCATTTGAGGCATTTTTGTAATTTTTTTTTGGTGTTGCTGTCCTTTTAAATTGCAATAGTATCTGACTGAATTACTAAATAGCAGAGGTCTGGTTTAAATGGGACAATTTGAGAACCTTAGGTAAGATGCACCTTCCTAGACTGTAAACATACTAAATAAATGAAGTCAATGGAGGTTTATAATTAATAACAGATATGAATTCCGGGTAACAAGGTTGCAAAGCTTTTAATTTCTTTTTGAACTTAAATTAGCTTTCCCCTCATTTGTAGTTCCCTTCTAATAGTTGTCATATCCCTCAACTTGTGGTCAGGGCTGCAAAAATGTTGACAGACTGGAATGTCTAGTTTCCTTTATCACATGATGCTGGCCCTCGATCTTAAAGTCTGTCTCATCTCACCTATGTAAAGAACACAATTCTTGTATTTTATGCATGCATTTTATCACACTGATGAGGCACAAGTATGTAGTCTTCCTTTGTTGAGTTAGGTAATGATATTTTATCTGTACATAGCTTTTGCTGGCATGTCATACATTTTTGCCCCACAATAAGTATCGTATTTTTACAGGTTTTGAGAGAATACTTTTTCTCAGTACCTCAAATTGTGGACTAAAAGTCACAACTATAGGTATCTGGTAATTGGGTTCTGAACGTGTAGCTCTATATTTCTATTTTTCTATGGTCTGTGGCTTCTAACCTCTATATATATGTAGTGTGATTCTAAGGATTTGCTCTCTGTCTCAGGTGACAAAGCAGATCCTGTTGCAATGTAATGCTTGTCTAAAGATAGGGGAGTGATTAATGTGAAATATTAATGTCTGTATGTTGTTGTTGCTAATGTGAATTGTTGTACCAAAGAAATGTAGGAGGGTAAGACCAGAGCCAAACTGGCTGCTTTATATCTGAGCTAATTGTAATTAGGCTCATTATTGTGTATGGTGCAAAACAAAGTGGGCTGTGTGGGTTGTCTCATAGAAAACAATATATACTATTTTTTTCAGCTCATCTACAAAGAAGACAGTGTGGCCCTGGCCTAGTAATAATGAATTTCACACCAAACTAAACTAAATTTTGTTTATGATGCCACTTCAAATATTTAGGGCCAGATTCCGGAAAGTCCAAATCTGTATGAGCGAATACATTTTATCGAGCTATTGAGGCGCGGCGCCGAAATTGTCATGGACGTGCTTCAATATGCTTGAAGAACAGGCGAATAGCGGCAGACAAAACTCTGCTCGCCTGTTCTTCAAGTGCATATTGAAGCGTGTCCACGACAATTTCGGTGCCGCTCCTCAATAGCTCGCTAAAATATATTCGCTCACAAAGATTCGGACTTTCTGGAATCTGGCCCTTAGTACATCTTTTTACTGTTACTTTAATCATGGCTTAGTTGCATGTGCACAAAGGAAGTTTTCTTCCAGTCTTGCCAAGATCAAGTTTACATGTATTAGGAAAAGCTATTTACAGCCAAAGTAAAATAAATATAAAAACACAGTCAGTTCAAGTCTTCAAATTTCCAGAAAAAAGCGGTTACTAGAAGTTGAAGTACTGACTCCATTAGAGCTAGAAAAAATAAGGTGCATATCCCTGCTAAGACTTAGGTCAAAATTTACAAAAGTCAAAAACGGGCTAAAATTATGTTTTTGACCTTTTTGCCCCCATTTTTTGACTGTTCTCATGCTGAAAAACAGGCAAAAAGGTCAAAGACATAATTTTTTACCTTTTTGCCCCCCTTTTCACCTGTTTTTGCCATGAAAAATGGGCAAAAAAGTAAAAAAAATAGTTTTGGACTTTTGTAAATTTCACCCTTAGGCATACATACAGTACTGTAAGCTTGTTACTGGGGATACACTTGTTTTAGTACTACATTAAAGAACAAGCTTCTGAAATAATATTGTTAGAGACAAATATACACTACTAAAATAGCTAAACTTGAAAAGGTAACACATTTTGTAATTTTGTCAAAAAATCAATTTTCCTTGGTTATAGTACAGTACACAGTTTTCAGCAATATTTCATTTCTTACTCGACACATAAGATTTTGATCACATTATAAAGAGATTAATAGGACAAATGTAAGATTGCATCTGATGTTTAGAAAATAGAATTAAAGAGTAAGGCAAGGTTTTAGGACTGGTTATGGGAAGTTGCTGGAACTGTTTGACTTGTATTAAGACCATTCTTAGTATGCATCTGATTAGACTTCTCCCAGTGCAGAAATGGTGCCATCTCTGGAATTTGAGAGAAATAATTCTTGGCAAGGGTATGCCTGTGCTTGATCTTGCGAATAAAAACAATACCATAAGCCTGAAAAGAAAAATAGGTTTATTTAGTAAGGATTCCAATGTAAGTATTGATAGATTTCACTAATGGATTGCAAAATAACAAAAACTCTAACTCCAATAATGAAACTTAAGAGTGGAACCATATTAATTCGAGTTGATGTAATTGGCCTTTGATGCTTCTCATTATTGTTCATTCATTTAATTAACAGATTTAGGGGGTTATTCTGTAAAGTGAGAATTCGACTGTCAAATTCACAGACAGCCGATTCCCATTATAAAGTTGCGACCACGACAATTTTTTTAAAGTTCCAGCTTTGACATTTCCTTTGTAAAGTTGTGACTGCGACAAAATTCTCATTATAAAGCTGCGACTACAACAGTAGCAGTCTATTGCAACTGTGTTTAGCTGGCGAATTTGAACTTTTACACTACAATTCAGACTTTACAGAATAACCCCCTTAGACTACAAATTATGTGGTATATCTAAATTGTACAGTAGTTACAGAAACTTGTGGCGTCCTTGCTGAATATGTTGCATGAATAAAAATACCCAGTAAAGATCCAAAGATATAGGGCCATATTCCGTAAGCCCCGAACTTCTGCGGAAATGCCTTTGCGAAGGCATTTCCGCGAAGTGCATGAGGCGCGCCGCTGAAATAGTCGTGGTCGCGTTTCATGCACTTCAAGAACAGGCAAACAGAGCAGCCGCTCTACTGCTCTGTTCGCCTGCTTTTGAAGTGCATGAAGCATGACCGCGACTATTTGAGCGGGGCGCCTCATGCACTTCGTAGAAATGCCTTCGCAATGGCATTTCCGCGAGTGTTCGGAGCATATGGAATCTGGCCCTTAGTAGCGAAATGACAGACATTCAAGTTATTTTTTTATTTTACTAAAATAACTATAACATGCATGACTGTATGAAATGAAACTTGTGAATTAAATGTTTTATTTTATGTGAATGAGGTATTATTAATAAATCAAACACTCTCTTCTCCAGGATGGAAAAACTCTTTTATAGAAGACTGAAGTTTAAGAAAATGCAATAGCTCCATCATTAATGCATGATAAATGCTTACATTTATATTACAATAAAGCACAAATTAAAATAGAATTGAAAAACTAATACATATTCCCCCAGGCCTGTGAACTCTGTATTTCAGAATTCTGGTCAGGATGAGGGAAAGGATAAAGTAGCCAGAAGATTGACATGGCAGGACTGAGAACAAGGAGTAACATAACAGACCAAAATATATCTACAGTTTATCCAAATACGGTTCAGTTTACACTATTGATAGAGTTTATATTTAACTGAATAAGCACAGCATTACATTTTTAAGTACGGTAACACTTATTTCTTTATTTAATACACAAAGCTCTTACACTACATACATTACAAAGTAATAAGAAAATAACTATTTTCCTATTGCATCTCCTATACAACAAGCAGAATCAAACAGAGCAATATCCAAGCTAAATGTTGGGGGAATAGGAGTTTCTTACACTATATCAACTTTATCACCCTAAAGCTAAAGAGAGAAAGTAGTAGTTTATAAGTACCCTGTGGGTAGTACTGTTTGATTGATTTGCTCTAACTAACAGGGAACAACTATATTGAAACCAGTTTTATGATCACCTAGAGATGTAGGAAATGTGTGTCATTATTTTTACTAGGTAATGAATGGGAAGACCAAGAATAGTGATACTACTGAGTTTTTAATATAAATAGACATAGGAAAAGAGTTCACATATTACAAGTTTAGTAAATTACAAATGAGTCATGAATATGCAGCACAGTTTATGTGTGAGATGTTGAATGAGACAAGAGGTTGAAGCTTCATACCCCACAGAGCTTACATTATGGCCACTGTCCCATCCATGTAGCACATACAGAAAATATTCTCTACAATAGTTATCAATTCTGCAAGTAACATAAGATTTTCTGCTTTATTAAAAAACAGATTTTATGCCTCAGTTGTATACTATGTATATAGTTGGCTATGGGTGAGGAGGCTCAAGTGATTTACACTTAAGGTGAAATGAACAATCAACATACTGATATCAACATATAGCCAGATGTAATTTCTCTGTTATTACTTTGTGTATGTTCTGCTCTAAAATTGCAGCATTAAGCAAATAGCTCCAATCCAGAGCAAACCAAACCTTCATGGACTAACATGGGACTAGTAGCACAGCTGTACTTTATGGATGGGCTCTTTGAAGTGCAAAGAAGCCTGTTCACATTCAGCTTCCTGCAGCTGCAAAGCCAGCAGCAATGTAAGTATTCTTTACTACATAGTGCCTCAAGCTAAGCTTCCAATTTTATTTAAGTTCAAAAGTAAATATTACACCAGAATATCTAAGAAAATACAAAGGTCATAAAGTAATCAGTGACAAGTTAAAGGGTCATCAAGACTAGAAATTGATGCTTATGTAAATATTATGTATTTACAATCTGGACAGCTTCAATAGCCCGAACCTCATTTCTCCCTGCTTGAAACCCTTGGCTGGGTCTAAATAGTGGCTAAGGTTCATATAAAGATTTATCTGAGGATCAATGCCAGCAGTTACAATCTGGTGGGGGCATTGATCCCAAATCATCAGCTTAGTATTTTACTCCTATATATAGGAACAGGAGAAACTTTTCCAGGTTTAAGTTATATCTTTTTCATCATCAGTAGATTACTATTTGTTTCTAATAAAGAGAGAGAAGTTGGGCTGAAAATGACAGGGAGAGACAGAGAGAGAGAGGTGGGTTGAGAGAGAAAGAACAAGACAAATTGGGTTGAGAAAGAGAGAGAGAGAGGAGTTGGGTTGAAAGACAGGAGTTGGACTGAGAGAGACAAATAGAGAGGTGTTGGGTTGAGAGAGAAAGATATATAGAAAGAAATTGGGCCAAGAGAGAGAGCCGTTGCTTTGAAATGGACATAATAAAAGTTCTGATTGTCGCACGGATACACTATTTGCTACACTACAGAGAACATGTATTTATGCACCTCTTCATGTCTATTCACAGCAAATGCAGCAACGCTTCTGGAATTCACCATGTGCCAAAATGTGAATTTGCACAATGTGCGTACTTCTGTGAATTTGCTGATTTGACTTCACTAGAAGAAAGTGGGGAATAAGGGGGCTTAAGGCAGGGTTTAAGCAACTGTTCTGGGGACAAAAGGCTTAGAAAATGAGGAAAACACATACCAACATAAACTAGAAAATGTCTGTCATTGAAATTAATGTAAAAACCAAGTGGCAACTATTGGCAACAATGCTGATGACAAAATAGTGATATTGTTCTTTATTATATAATCACATGCACATTGCTAGTATGTTGTCTTAAGGTTAAATTCACTACAATACGCCGATTCTCCTATTCATCAGACTACTCTCACAAAGTACTTTGTGACCATTCACATTATTATTGCAACAATACATAGTTTAGTAAATAATGGAATTCACAATAGTACAAGTGAATTGTTGAGATGTACAGTGAATTCACTTCAGAGAATTTAATTTTTGATGAATAACCCTCATGGAGGGGAAGGAGTTGGGGGATTATTGACTAAGGTGAGAATTCGACTGATGAATTCTCAAACAGCGGATCCCCATAGCAAATCTGTGACAATATTCCCATAGTAAAGTAGCGGCTGCAATACTATTTCCATAATTAAGTCACAACTGCAACAGTAGCCGTCTATTGTGACCGTCTTTACGCAACAATTCAGACTTTAGCCAATAACTCCCTTGGTTTGAAAGAGAGCGAGAGAGAGAAGCGCTGGGATGAGCGAGAGAGAGAAGATTTGGTTTAAGTATTACTGTATATTTTTAATGTGAAATCTTTATTATAAACAGTTCTCTATAAATATTTACTTTGACTGTTATAAATACATGCACTCTCCATTTTAAATTATAAAACAAAGTATTAATCATAAAGTTGTAGGATTACCTTTTCAGCATCAACAAGCTTTAGATGTGCAGCTGCTTCATCCTTTGTAAGAAGAATACAGTTCCAAGGAGACCATTCAAAGTACTTATCCCACCTTACCATTACTAATTCATAGAGGTCATCACAGGCACTCAGTGCTGAGTGAGCAGCCCAGATATTCTCAGCTAAATACTGAAGGTCTTGTTGCTGCAGTAAAAAAAAACATAGTAGTATTAGTATATTTTCTGAAAATAAATTTTAGAGGAAAGCATGTTTTGTAAACATTTTTTGAAATCTTATCTCACGCTGTGATCACAATAGTAAGTTATGGAATAGTTAACACACTCACTAAAATTTATCACAAAACCTATATATTTGTACATCAATGTAAGAACACAGTGTCTTAATAAATCACTTGTGCAATCAGCTTTCAATGAGTGCATTCCCCTACCTATTTCATAAGCCTTTATAAAGCATCAATTCTGGCTTTTGGGACCTAGGCTGGTCTAATACAGTTCAGACTTTATTCTGCTATTGTTTGACCTCTATCTATATAATCTCTTATCACATTAACCTCTCTCAACTTCTTGATAAATCCTCATTCACATCTACCTTTCACAAACTGCTTAGTTCCCACAGCCTTCTTTCCTTCCTAACTATATCTGCCTCCAATAACTAAGCAGGTTAGCTTAAATTCAGACTGTCACAATCACAACATATACAGTGGTTTGCAAAACTATTCATACACCTTGAACATTTTCTAATTTTTAAAGGTTACAGCTACAAACATAAATGTATTTTATTAATTTAGGTTTTAATTCATTTAGATGATTGAGCAACACAAAGTAGCAAATGTTATTTGCCCATATAAAACTTTATCAGTGTCAAAAAAGACATCTTATGGTAAGTAGGTCCTAGACTTAACAAAAAGTCTCTAACTATAGCTCTTAGAGGTTCAACATTACATCACCCAAGTGTAACTGACATATTTACATATTTGAAGTCCCCTTCAAATATGTAAATATTTGTGTTCTCATTCCTACACCCATGTATCTTTGTTGACAGGAAGAGATCCCAGCTTCTTTCACCCCGTTTAGTTTCATCCCCAGTCCTCTCACAACCTGCTTGCTACCAGCAACACAGCTTCCTGTTTGCACTTCCATTAAATCAGGTATCATCAAGGAGAATTTGCTGTGGCATTTGCAATCAAAATAATTTTAAAAGATTTTAAATATTTTTTTTTAATTTTTAAATAATTTTAAAAAACCAACACAAGATTTTTATTATATTATATGTAACTTGATTTATGGTAAATTGCCTGTAGTGATAACCACCTGAAATGTTACCCTTTGTCTGTCAAGTAGAGAAAGATAACTGAATTGTATTTCCCCCATACAAAAATCATGTGTACCCTTGCTCTTCTGTGAGCAGTCAACTGTTTACACAATTAATAGTCAGCATGGTTTTATGAAAGCAAGTAGTAAGTTACCAGTAAACACAGTCTGCTTAGATTTTGGTAAGGCTTGTTATACAGTTCCACTTTTTGGTATTGGATTGTATTTATATAGTGCTGACATTGCGCAGCGCTTTACAGAGATTCATCATTCACTTCAATCCCTGCCCCATGGAGCTTACAATCTAGTTTCACAGATGTATGTTTTTGGAATGTAAGAGGAAACCGGAGTGCAGATGTGGGGAAAACATACAAACTCCATGCAGATGAAGTCCAGGGTGGAATTGAATCCAGAACCTCAGTGCTGTAAAGCAGCAGTGTTTACCACTGAGCCACCACACTTATTATTGCCCATACACTTATTGTATATTGTATAAAAATATGCCCGTCTTGATACTTCTATGTAAGCATGGATACCGAATTTGGCAATATTTGGGATATAGAGTTGTGTTCAATTACTTTTTCTTTATTTGGGCTACCATTATAAGTTGTAAAATGTGTACAGCAGGAACTAGTGTACCTCAGGGGTTTAATGAAATACTTGGGAATGATAGCAAGTTGTTAGGGTTATAAAGGACAAGTCCATCATGCTGAACTTATAATAATGATTAAAAAAAATAAAATGCTTAGGGTACACTTGAATGCTAGTGCTTGATCAAACTGGATAAGGCTGGATTAACATTTTACTATGTATTCTTATTAGGTAGAATAATACCCTCAATTTTGTTCTTTTACATAACCTTCTACCTCACAGATTCTGCTAGAACTAGTTCCCATGGAAGAATATTCCACAATTTCACAGCTCTTAAAGTAAAGATCACGGAGTTTAAATATTGTTCCTCTAGTAACAAAGGCCTGCTTGTCTTTTGTATTGCCCTAAAAATGAACAACTTATTATATTTCCAGTCAATATTCCTAAAGGTTGATCATGTCACTCCTTAATTGCCACTGTTTTAAGGCTTAAAAGGTTTCATTACTTAAGTTTATTCCTTTAAGTGAGGTCTTTAATTCCACTTTACGTTTTTATCTTTCTTTAAACAATTTACAGGTTCAGTGCATCTATTTTATATAATGATGCTCCCAATTGGACATGTTACATTGTTGCAAACTGCACTGTGGGAAAAAAAAAAGCAAGGTTTTTATTCTTTAAGCAAATGCTGTGATTGTTGCCTGTAAACAGATACTATTGAAATACTGTTTTGTAGTAAATTGATTATTGCATTCCACTATATGTTTTCCATGCCCTGGACACAGGAGTAAAAAGGAGATGAAATAAACAGATTAACAAAAAACTCAAAAGAAAAAGAAAGTGGGAAACACTGCTGCAAATATTTTAAGAACCTTAAGTCTCAGGGGTGCAATGTTAAACATTCATAGTGTGCCCTAAAGCAAAAATGGTGTGTTCTCTTTTTATTATTCATTTAGTTATTTTGTTTATTCAAAGTATTTAGTAATTAATAGTGTGAACTGGATTTTTCTGTGTATATCCACTGTAAACCTACAGTACCTCCATCTACTCCCATTCCACCCACAAGTGATGGGCAGTTCTTCTAGTTTAAATTCTTAGCGGAATACTAAGGGCGAAATTTACAAAACTTGAAAAGATCATTTTCAAACTTTTTGAGTTTTTTCAATGTAAAACCTGACGTTTGATTGAAAAATACTGATCGATTCTTTTGTTTGAAACATTTCGATGGAATTTTTTCGATGGAAAAGTAGCCAAATTACTTATGTAAAGTATGGCTACTTTTTCATCAAAAAAGATCAAAAAAATTCAATCAAAATATTTCAATTGGAAAAAATCAATTGATATTTTTCGATCAAGCATGAGTTTTTACATCGAAAAAAATCCAAAATATCAAAAATGACCTTTTCAAGTTTTGTAAGTTTCACCCTACGTGTACAGGTAGGGGGAAAATAAGGAGAATCTGGCATCATTTTCCAATTTAACATGCAATCTCTGTAAATGGTACCCCATTCACTAGTTATTAAGGGCATCATACAAACCTTTGCATGCACAAAATGCCACTACCGGACAGATTGGTTATGGCCTAATGTGCATCATCAGCATTTTTTATGGCTAGGATAGACTGTCAACAGCTTTTCTTTTAAGGGCTGCACTTCTCTTTCATTGTATGTATGTATGTATTTGTTCATTTATATAGCGCTGATATATTACGCAGTGCTTTACAGAGATTCATCATTCACTTCAGTCCCTGCCCCGTGGAGCTTACAATCTAGTTTCCCCATTCAGTCACACACACAGACACAGATGTATGTTTTTGGATTGATCCTGTAGTATTATGTTACTGTGTATGTCTATGTAGTGACAGCTGCAATCCACTTACCAAAACCAAAATAGTGATAATGATATTATATAATGTTTTAACAGACTTTTGCCATTATATTTCACTGTTTACACAGCGATATTTGTCAAAATACCTGATGTTTCTCTTTTGTTACTGTTTTTAACTGGTGATAAAATTTTATTGAGGTGCCTGTGGCAGAATTTGGTACAACAAAAGAAAACAACAGGTATTGTGATGGAGCAATTTATTTAAGATTATTAAAAGGTTTCATAACAGATAATGCAGCATGCAAATCATATGAATATCTAGGAGTGCTCCAGGTATCCAGCAGCATGTGGGGTCCAGCAAATTCAAGTGCTGAGAATAAACCAATGGAGCCAATGGACACTAAAAGAAGTTGTGATTTTGAACATAATTACTTTTATAATGCTGTACCCATGAACTTGTGAGCATACACAAAGAAGGGTGGCTACTAACCATTTTAAAAAATTCTGTCACCTTTTACTTCACAGTCAATAATGTTTTTTTACTACCAACGTACCTGCAGTAAAAATGCAATTCTACTCCCATCTTCATAATCTGCTTCTGATTTCTTAAGTTGTTTAAGCAACATTTTATATTTTGAAAATTCTTCTCTCTGTCTTGCTTCATTGTCTAATTTAGAACATTTGCGACATCTCCCCACTGTACGTGCATTGGCAGACAGAGGAAATTCTGTGGATGGCAAGTAACTTTTACAACTGGGACAGAAATAAATATTTTTGCGCAGTACTGATGAGTCCTCAGGAACCTGTATAACAAAGCAGATGTATTAATGAGGAGGTAATGCTGTAGCCTTCATTGTTATTGCTTTCTTGAAACTTGTTATGTGAAAGAGAAGTTTTTGGCCATCATGCAGCCAAAAAAAAGATGTCTTCTAAAAAGAGTGTAACAAAAGGGTTTTTGGCATTCCTAAGTGCTCAGCTTACCAAACTATAATAAAACTAATATGTTATGTCTGCTAGATATTCAGACAATATTCTAGGTAATTATTTTTATTACTATTTACTTGATTAAACAAGATTAAAGCATAGTTATTAGGAATCACAAATTAATTTAGAAACAAACATATGACTTATCAGAGGTTGACAGCCACAACCGTGAAAGGTTTATAAATCCTAACTAGCCTGTTTGTATGGCACATAGGAGGATGGGGGGGTCAGCAGTATTAGAAATCTGAGGAAAGACCTCAGTGACATAGAAAGAGATGAAGGCAGCTTTAAAGAGTAGAATACTAGTAGTAACAGGGTAAGCTAGGGTTAGTGGTTGCCAGACACCAAAACAAGGAAGAATACTGAGAGAAGTACCATAGTTTTGTATTATTTCAAGTTCTAATCAGCAAGGTAGGGAAAAAGAATGTTGAAAAGTGACCAAAGTGAAGTTTTCTATGTGACTAACAGGTCCTGGCAAAGATGAAAAATCAGATTTAGGATTGGGAGTTACCTATATGCTATTTATATGTGCTCTGTGTGCTTCTGTTATTTAATCCATTGTATTGCATGTATTATATTTCTTTATTTCTATAGTGCTGTGCTTTACAGAGATCCATCATTCACTTTAGTCCCTGCCCTGTGGAGTTTACAGTCTAGTTCCCTATTTAGTCTCCCACATAGACAGACAGACACAGATTAGGGACAATTAGGTCAGGGTTCAATTAACCTATACAGTATATTTTTGAATTGTGGGAAGAAACCAGAGTCCCCAGAGAAAACCCACTTAAGTACGGAAGGAACATACAAACTCCATGCAGATGAAGTCCAGGGTAGAACTGAACCCCGGATTCAGTGCTGTAAGGGAGCAATACTAACACTGAGCTTATTTTACCACTGAAGTAACATTTTTGGCTGAAAACATAAAACAAATCAGTGTGATGAAATACAAATGTGTCTAAAATGTCACGATAGAGAGACATGTAATTTAAGTAACCAGAAACAAAGATATCTATTTTTATATAAGGAGGCTGTTTACATACTTAAATGGGATAGAAAAGCAAATACTATTTTTCAAAACAATTTTTTAAGTTTATTGTTACCTTGTTCTTTATATTATCCTGCTGTTACCTATATCATTAATTTTTACATTATAATACCTCCTTGTGCAGAAACCATTACCCAGTGTGCAGTTTTTGCAACATTTCAAAATTGATAAATTGTGGAAACCTGCAATATTTTTTACTCTGTAAAAAGATATAATGGTATCAGACTCCAGAGGTTAGTATGT
The DNA here is from genome assembly GCA_021901965.1 of Pipa carvalhoi. NCBI lineage: Eukaryota > Metazoa > Chordata > Amphibia > Anura > Pipidae > Pipa > Pipa carvalhoi. The sequence goes on from JAKJJM010001272.1 coordinate 13,412, forward strand.
GGCAAGGTCAAAAAGTTGAAATAGAAAAGTGCATTAAAAATGCGTAAGTAACATCATCATAGTGCTGTGTTCATTTAAATGTGAATAGTGAGCCAAACAAAAACAGAAGGCATGTTGATCATTGTTTAATGTCCCTTTAATTTACCTTGAGAAGTCTTGCAACCTCAGGGTTAAAAGTTGGAATCTTTATGTACTGCAGGAAAAGTGTTGATATTCTTTTTCTTAGTCCCTCCAAGTTGCAGTTTTGTACTCCTCGCATTAAAAGATCAGCTTCTCGATCAATAAGCTCTACAATATCTTGGGTTAATTTACAATCATGTTCCTAGAAGTTAAGAGCAATAAAAACATAATCAACCATAAAAACTCCAGTTATACTTAACGTAGCAAGAAGCAGCATTACAGTGGAAAGCATGTACAGTGTGAATACTCTCTACTTGAGGCCAACCAGACCTGTCAGTACTTCCCAAACATCTGTGGCATACCTCTGACCTTGCAAGTCATTATATTAAGGAAGCATAGACTGTAGTTCCACCAATTAACTAAACAGATCTGCATCAAAACAATTTGCATCCACTCACCAGTTCATGAGAAAAAAGTTTGGAAGTTCCATGTCTAAGCTGAAGCTCTGAATTATTATTTTTAGTGATTTGCGCATCCATTCTGGGCCATCATATACAACATAAGATTCAGGTAATATAATTTGAGACATTATAAAGCACTGTTTGAGCAAAACAGTATAGAAATAATTTTTACAAACTGAAAGTATGGAAACTTACCTTAACTGTAAGTTTGAGTGTTAAAAGTGCATCTAGTCTCTCATCAGTGTTAAAGTACTTGGTGTTAATGCTGGTGTAAATATCACGTAGTTGTCTTGCACGTATTGTGAACTGAGTATCCATTTCTGTTGTTTTTCCATCAAACGCCTTCCATCTTTTTGGCTCAGAACACTAATAAATGACATCAGTACCAGTTATTATTGATAATGTTACTGGGCACAATAGAAACAGAAAACATTCTTTATTTTATAAGTATTTATGATACTTTTTATTTGAGAACAAAATGTTAATGGTGCTTAATTTGTCAAGGTAAATAAACATCGATTTATTACATAGAAAGAATCTCCCATTAGTGTGTGTCATGCAGGGTGATCTTTTTGCAGTGATTTTTTTTAAAACAGAGTCACAGTGGCAATATAGAAAGAAAATCAATCAATGAAATGTAGATTTTATCACTTGGACATCTTTATTTACAAAGATATTAAAATAGCTGCCCAGTGCAGATCACTGAATGCCTATGAATAAAGATATTCAAGAAACCAGTCAAGCATAGTTTATTTGGCCTGCTGTTTTAAGAATCCTTGTGTCAATAATGATTTTGGCAGTTTACAAAACGTAATTGACTTCTTTCCATTTGTTGAACACGGGCACTGGACACTTGTCTGCTTACTTGATATCTTCCCCCACCTACTGGAATTTATCCTGTCACATTTTTAGCACTTTATAGGATTTGTTAACTGCCAATGTTCTAATATTTTGTATAGATGAAACAGGTGATAGAAATATCAATATATAAGGCTAGCTTTCTCAATTTACACTTTGTGGCAGGATTCACTCTGCAGTATGCCAACACAATTCATAAAAATAACTTACGATAAGAGAGCAAATTTACTTGTAGTAGCAAGATTTATAGAAGCAGTGTATCTCTGTAGAGTAGACCAGTGGTTCTGAAACCTGTCCTTAGGCCTCACCAACAGTGTATGTTTTGTGGATATCCACACAGCCGCAAAGATAAATCTCTGAGAATTTTCAATTAGTTGAAAATTGGCTGTGTGTTTATCCACAAAACATGCACCATTGGTAAGAACCTAGGACAGGATTTAGAATTGCTACTGTAGATAATATCAACTGTGACTAATGTAACATTGGTAGTATAAGATTAAAATAAATATCAGTTTTGCATTAGAACAAGGCAGCTAAAATTCCATCATTTGTTTTACACCACTAGTGTTTAAACATGTAATTTGGCCTTGCCAGTGGTGTATGTTTTAAGGCTATCCCCACAGTATTACAGTATCACAGGTGGCTTATAAAGGTGGAGAGAAATGCTAACAGACCAACCTGTGATGCTGAGAAGAATGCACAAGACATGAGAAAGCTCTAACAAAACCAAACATGAACCCTCGTTTTCATTGTTTTGTTCACACAAATAGAAAAAATTCAAAATAGGCTCAGTATTCAACCACATTTTATGGAATCAGGCCAACTCCAGAAATGATAGATTCAGATCATCTAGTCAATAATATAGCAAATCTACACCTGCATGGAAAAATGTATGCATTTATGTGATGCTAGATGTATAGTATATAACAACACATTCTGAAATCTACAAACACCAAAGCCTTCTGTAGTAACCATAAATATATTACATCAACAGTTATATTGCTCCACAGATTGCCAATTGTTGATTACATCAACTCTAATTTTATCCAAACACTGTAAACACTGTATGCCTACTCTGTATATCTCAGGCAGAAGGGCTTATTAGTCACATTACGCACATGCCAACAAGTAGTCATTTACAGAAGCACCAGCACATCCACCTCCACAGGCACTGCTGCTTGCTGGTGTAAACATAAATGAAACATTATTAAAGGCTTTTCTGCTAATGAACAATGATGCTACCATGAAAATACTGACATAATAATTTTATTGTCATTTTAAACCATAAAGTTAAACACTTGCCTTGTTAAGAAGGACCTGGATGGTTTTTTTCTGGTTTTCTTCATCTGCATTTATCTTATGTCTACCAATGGACGCTATAAACTGTGTTTCCTGCTCTAGCAGTGCGCACAGAGCTGCTTTCCTTTCAGCACCATTGTATGTTTGGTTAATGCGTTCCAGTTCTTCTTTTCTCCACACTATGAGAATTACATGAATAAATATCATGAAGCATTCAGATATTACGGGACATATAGCCTACATTCCAGCATAGACCCTAAACTCACCAACACAACAACAACATGTTTTAATCCCACAACAGCCATGCATTTACAGAATGCTTTTACTAGTTAATTTAAAAAAGGCAGGTGTAGATTGGCAACATATTAAACAGGGATATATAACTATTGCATCTCTCTATTACTATCTGGGGGGCAGACTTTGTAGTAATTGTGGAAATTCAAAAGTTTTTAAATTCTCCCCTTGAAATAAAAGTGTAGTGAGTAATTGGTTAAAAGGCTTGGACCATTATTCAAGCTGACAGTTTTCAGGACATCTCTTTATTTTTTGCCTTTGGATGGAGGGTCATTTTCAATAGAGTTCTAGGATATTTATTTCCTCTTCATGAGAAAACAGGTTAAACTCAAAGGAGTTCCAGAACATTCAATTTCCCTCAGCCACCTTAGCTTTTGATATTAACGGGAAAATATATTAAGGTCATTTCAACCTATTTGCCACAATTTGATCAGTTTCGCTGCATTATTGCCATTTTTTTCTCTTTGCCGCATTTTCACTTTCCCTCAATTCATGTAGCGCTGAATAAAATTTATAGATATCGAAAAAGATTGATATTGATAAATATCAATGCATTAATACTGCTACACTTTATATTACAGTGGAGCTCCTTTTCCATTGATATTACTGATCTTTTCGATGGAGACTTAGAAAAAATGTTCTAAACCATCTCCATAGGGAATAATGGGTTTTCGCCTCCCTCAACCAGACAAACACTTTTCAGGGATAAAAAGGTCAGAAGGGGCTTAATAAATATCAATATCAGTGATATCGATATTTTCAACCTGATTAAAAGGAATATTGATATACCAGGAGAAAACTTTTTCAAATTTAATAAATATTCCCCTAAATATCAGATGGGTTCTTTCTAAAGAAGTCATATATCTATTGTGCCGCGATTACAAAGGAGTAAAAAGTGCACTAATGTAGTTTCATAGCAACCATTCTCTAAAGAAATAAACTGCATGATTTCATAAATGTTATTGCTCTGGCAAATATCCTGACAAGAAACAGCTCTTTCAAGAGTTTTTCTACAGATGGTATTAAACTGATTGTAGTTTAGCAAAGTCAAATTTGTGTATTTACCATAATACCATATTGTCCCTGCATGGACTGAATTATCACAAATTGGTGTATAGTAATTTCTGTTGGTGAACAGTAACATTGGAATGTTGTAGTGAATATAGAAATATTAAAGCAAAGTGATCATCTTTACATGAATCTGCTTATAGGAGATAATGCCAGCACAGGTATGCTCTTCTACATTAATGACAACATTCTAACAAAATGCATGAATTATCATTTTGTTACATTGGTCCTAATATTGTCACTGAGGAATAGTCTCATGAATTACAATTGTTCTTACATTCATTCCAGTGGCAGACAATTTCTAGCTCATGTAGGTACTTGGTCACCACACTTTTTTAAGCAATTTGAGTAAAATGTTACCAGAATACTGAAATACCTTGCTGAAAGCCCCCAATTTGGCACTTTCATTTGTCAAGTCAAATTAGCAAATTCTCACCAGTATTTGTGGGCAAATTGTCATTTTAACACATGCAGAATATGCAAATTGTCTACGAATATGTGGAAAACAGATATATATCAGAATCTGTGTGAGAAGTCACCACATTGCAGAAAATAACGATTTTTGCTAAATTTACAAAT
>JAKJJM010001289.1:0-16896 GCA_021901965.1 Pipa carvalhoi
ATCAATCTGCTTCACATGAAACATCTAATGGGGGAAACGCTTCTCACTAAGGTATAGTACTGCATATTTAAAGATGTAATCTGACTATAGTTCTCCTTTAACTAGAAAACATATACATGGAAATCAATATACAAAATCCATAATGATCTGGAAGGAATGCGTGCATTTTTAGAAAGAAAACTGCAAAAGTGGCAATATTTTTCAGTTAATTCTATGCTAAATATATCAAACTGGCTTAACAAGAAGCAATTTGTCTGCTGAATTAAGGTGGTCATTGGATGCTTGTTCCTTTTGTACTGCCTGATAGAATGTCAGTGCCTATAAAGAGGTGTTTGTTTCCTTTACAAGACCTTTATAAGTCAGGTTAGTAAATCTAGTCTGTCAATAACCACATTTTATAGGGATTGTCTGTGCCTCACTTTACATTCCCTCCAACTTCAATTAGGGCGCGTGCGCATTTGTGGATCAAGTGTGTAGTTTGCAATTGGTCTTTGTTTTTGATTTATTTAACTTAAATGTTCTTCCGGTTGCTAGGGTACGTTAACATATCAAACAGTCACTGAATAAGGTACAAACTGGTAGGATGAGAGTATAGGCCCTGAACAGATAGATAACTAATAAAAATAATTACTAAATCCAATTTGAACAGCCTCTTTCCATGTAATGTTTTTTCTTTTGTGACCATGAGATGCATCTTCCAACAGAAAGAGGGAAAATAGCTGCTTTTATGGGACAAAGCATGACTTTACTAAAGATATCACTCACCCTCTGTCCAATAAGGCCTTGTTCCCCTGGGATGCCCAGTGGGCCGATGTCTCCCTAAGAAAAATAACATAATTAAGAAGCAGCCTCCTTCAACAGTCCATTGCAAAAGGTTTGCTAAGCAGATAGTATACCGAATACATATAGAAACCTTCTTGGGGTTAAAATGCCTTCAGTATCATTGTGAGTATCTTCCTTTTCCTGTATCTGTAAGTAGTACCTGTAGTATCTCCTGCTTTATATCTACATGCTACGATTCTGAGCATTTTATTAAACTCCAAATGATATAATATTGGCAAGAACACAGTGTTCATTACAACGCATTTCACACCCGAGTCTACCTAATTTCTTAACACTTCTATAAATGCATAAAAGTGTCAATTCTCTTTAAAGATTCACAAAGATCACTTTTCATTCAGTTTTCATTCCCTAATTCAACTGCAACTTTTAAAACAAAATCTCACTTTTCATTTGGCAAACACCACAAACATTTAACATACAGCCCAACATATAAATGCTGATTGATGTACTCATATGCTTTGTCTGATATTGGCGCCTCTGTGTGTTCTTGAGTATTCATTAAGGGTCTGAATGGTCCCATAAATCAGTTATCGAAATGCTTTCTGTAACTAAAGGGATATCCTTCCACCTCAATGAGTATCTTGCTTGGTGTTATATTAGAAAACCAACACATTAACATGAAATAGAGTTACATTCCCAGACTAGTCATATAATAACAGACATATATACATGATCATTCACAGAAAAAGTTGAAGGGGAAAATGCACCATGGCATCATTAAGTCATCGTTGTGGCACATGATGATGCAGTGGAACAGATGGGCGCAACCACCCATTAGACAAATCGGGAGGCTAGGACTACTTCCAATATGACCCCTGGGGTGAGGAGGACATGGACTGTGAAGGTCTTTCAGGGTTAGTGCTTGCCCCCCACTCTGGACATCCATGCATATATTATGTTAATATCTATTGCAAGATTCTCAAACATTCATATATAAAGAGCATAATGTTAAACAGCATCAAAGCATTGCACAACAGCCCTTTCACCAGAGCAATACCCAATATCCTCTGCTTGTTTCTCTCTTTAATACATTTCCCCCCTTCTCTAAGATATAATATGGCATGTCATGGTTCCATACACTTTATATTAACAATCTTTTCTGGTGTTGAAAAAGCTCGTTCTGCTACAAATTTAACCAACGCACTACAGAATGCAAAATGCCCTTATATTAGAAATTCCCACAATGCAGTGTCTCGCTTGCCATTTTGGCTTGACGTGGGGCTGGCTGCAGATGCTTCATCAAAGTAAAATTTAATAAATAAATAAAAAACCATCAAAAATCCCTGCAGTTAAACACTGAGATGAGGGAAGGGGCAGGCAGCTGTGTTTAAACCAGCAATCCCATGAGCCCATGCTATGATGTTCATGTAAATCCACAGGGCGCCAGAAATGTAGAGAACTTGCGCTGAGGATCCATAGCCCCTCTTCTCCAGCAGAGATTAGAGCCTCATGCTGGCAGGCACGTATGGCGTTAAGCTACTGTGAGCGTTCTATTTCTGAATGGCAAGGTCGGACACATCAATAGGGTTTTGTTCAAGGAAAAAAAGCTCAGGAAGGGGGAAGGCTTGAATTTCATCCCTGTCACAAAAGGGGAACAGTAGCTTCTGTGATAAGTAGGACTTGAAATTGCCAAAAACAATGAGGGGGATAAAATAAGCATTAATAAAATGTATCTGAGCCTAAAGAGCACTTTGTAGAAAGCTGTTAGGCATCTCCCTAAATAAACAGAGTTCGGAAACTGTGTTAAAGTACCAGAAAACACTGCATTAAATAGAAGATAAACTCCCTCCTCGCCCGATTAACTATGAGATCACAGAACCAGTACCAGAAAACACTGCATTAAATTGAAGATAAACCACCTCCTCGCCCCATTAACTATGATATCACAGAACCGGTACCAGAAAACACTGCATTAAATAGGGCAGTGAGGTGGCTCAGTAGTGGGCAGTGTGGTGGCTCAGTGGTGGGCAGTGCAGTTGCTAAGTGGTTAACACTGCTGCCTTGCAGCGCTGAGGTCCTGGGTTCAATTCCACTCTGGACTTCATCTGCATGGAGTTTGTATGTTCTCCCCGCACCTGCGTGGGTTTCCTCCCACAATCCAAAAGCATACATCTATCTGACTGAATAGAGAAACTAGATTGTAAGCTCCACGGGCAGGGACTGAAGTGAATGATGAATCTTTGTAAAGCGCTGCCTAATATATCGGCGCCATATAAATACTATCCAATACCAAAATAAAAAGAGAAGCTAAACTCCCTCCTTGCCCTATTAACTATGAGACCCCAGAACCAGTAGAATGATTCTCTTGTATTCCGGAGATCTATACCTGCTCGTAGGAGTAACTTTTCTAGAGATAGGTAGAGGATGGTCTAGACGGCACATTGCACTGTATGTCTAACATGGCATTACTACTGTTTCAGAAACTGCAGTGTTTTAGGGCAATGACATGCCATAACTACTCTTAGCCATGTAACCGCTACTTAAAAATCCCCTATATCTGACCAATAAACCCTCTCACCATGGTCCACACCTGTAAGAGTCCAATCATCTCTAACTGATCTGCAGGTTTAAAGGAAACGTAACGCAAAAGAAAAACAATTCCCATTTGGTTTTGGAAGGACAATTATTTAAATACAGCACTTGTAAAAATGTCATCTTTGTAGTTAAAGCCATGATTTATATTGCTTTCTGTCTGTTTTTATCTTTACTGATAGCGGTCATGCTGTTAAACAAACCTCAGCCGGTCCCATTGCTTTCTATGGTGCTTCACATAATGCATATACAGAAAGTGTGCCCAAAAGACCCAATTTTTAAAGCTAAATAGTTAAATATCATAATTTAGAACGTTTGGAAGCACAGATTGAATACATAGTAACTATAAATGCAAATGTTACATGAAAATTCTATTTGTTGCATTTTAAAAGTCAATACAAAGATGCCAATGCACTTTCCTTTCCCACAGTTATTTTTTTTATATTGTGATTTTTTCACGTGCGTTTATGTTCACAGCATAGAGAAAACATTGGCCAAGGTATCGGCTTTGTAACTCAGCCCCCTTTAAAGAGTAAACATGCTCTACTACAAAGTTACAAGGATCTGGAGGAGAATAGAGCTTAGTAATGCTGTGGGGGGCCCGAAATTTGCCAAAGGCCCCAGTTTCTCTAAAACCGTCCCTGGTTAATGTAGATGAGCAGTTTGGCTACTGGTGTTAGCATTGCAGGCAGCCAATCGCAATGAATCTCCAGCGTGCTCTATGCTGTCTTGTTTATCTAAGGAAAAGTTAAAATTGTGAAATCACTGCTTTATACAGAGCAGTGAAGGTAGCTAGTATAACATCGCAGAGACACAAGTTACCTTTGTAACACTACATTTAGTTTGGCTAAACAGTTTTTTGCAATGGAACTTTTGGACCTCTCTTTTGGAAAAATTAAAGATTCCACTAATTTTGCAACCCAACACATACAGTCCAGTACAATAAGCCTTACATATCCTGCCAGAGCATTACTTACTCTTCCCCCTTTGTGCATCTGTAGTATGCCCTATGTTCATTAACTTTCTGATTTATCTCTCACCTTTAATCCATTTTCTCCAGGAGGTCCTGGTTCCCCCTTTGACCCTGGAGGTCCCTAAATAAAAAAAATAAAAAAATTGTCAGAATTTTAAAAAGGAAACCGGCCTTGGTTCAGTAAAAATGCTATCATTCATTTTAGCATGAAAGTTGAAATACAGTTGACCTACAACACTGCTGGCGATAGCACATTGCAAATCCGAACAGAGATAAATCTGTAAGGGACGAATGTCCACCAGGAAGTTGAATCTACAAATATCCATGTGTTACATATGCACTGAATCTACGACCTCCCCTTTTACGGTTTAAGAGGCTGCCTCCTTGTCTTTGGGATATATGCGTTTGCCATTAAAGCTTAAATCCAGAGCTTATTATTGTGTGGACCTCCAGCTGTTGTTGATGTTGGGAGATTTAATTCATCAAGAAATGAAGCGCTCGCTTCCAGTACTGGTGAATACACAAGATATAATCATGTATCTGGCTGAATGGGATGGGTCTGTTATAGCATGAAATAAATACCAGGATTAAATGAACATCTGGATTAACAGTTATCTCTTAGCTTTGTCAGGATGGAAACAATGAACAGTCTCGAGCAAATACAAAATATGGAATTACGTGTGGAGATCATAACAGCGTTATTCATATCCGTCAACACTTTGTGCAAACGAAGAGACAGAATGCAATTACGCGAAGCACAAAATGACCTATCTGCTACAGGAGAAAGAAATGTATTTATTATTTAACAGCAGAACTCATATAAAATCAGTGCCAGATTTACATCTCAGGAGCTTAAAGGCACAGAATACTTGGCACCTTAGGCCACACCCACTCCTTTGTGAAACTACAGACTAACTTAGGAACAAATCACTTTTCACTGAAATAAATGTTTTCAGACTGATGAACAAGCCCAGTTGCTTATTATTTACACTGTGCATTGATCATATACCCTGTAGTTCCAATACACATTGCCCAGTTGGTTATCAGATACTGTACACTGTTTGCACGCCACACAAATGCCCATTGGTTACACTGTACAATGTTCCACCCACTTTCCCATCACTGTTCACAAGTTCACCCAATTATTGTTAAACATAAACAATGACATAAGAGGTCTATAACCATATGCAGCAGTTTAACTACTTATACCGGTATTAGTGGTTCTGTAGCCAGAATTCACATGAATATTGCTCTTTAAGCATCGGCAAGCAAACTAAAAAGCCCACAGGACCCAGAAAGTGCTATCTGGTTATCATTTTTACAAAGATTCCTCATTTAAGTAGGTGTTACAGTTCTTCACCTTAGAACACCGGGAAGCATTCTTGGTTTACTTCCATTGGAAAACAGCCATAATAAAAATAAGTTAGATTATTCCCTGGGTTGTTACGTTATAGCAAATTCAGTGCTAAAGAAGTAGTTAAACCTTAAAACAACAACAAAAAAAAGTGTCCAGCTGCCAGGTTTAGGAGCCAAAATATTCTCCACCACAAATGACTTGTAATGCCCTGTAATTCAGCAATTTGTTTTTAATGATTTGAACATTTGCTTTGTGAAGTTCAGCTGTTTCTATGTATGCATTAGAATGCAAAGGCAATGCTAGCGATGTACAGTTAGAAAAGGGAGCATCTCTCAGGTACAACATCCTACTTTAAAACAATTATGATGCAAATGTCTTAAAGGACATTCGGTCAAGAAAACGCAAACAGTAATTTGTAAATACTTGAATTTTTGGGCAGGGGTCGTTGAACAGGCAGTTTTTATCCGTTTGGAAAGTGGAGACAAGACACAAATTAATTTTGTTATATATTTTAAACTTTACCTTTACTCCAATTTCTCCCAAAGCCCCAATGGGTCCTGGTGGTCCAGGGGGTCCCTGGAACCAGAAAAAAAAAAATTACTGTTAGGATTTAGTAATGTCAAAGAGGTTGTGTGTGATTAATTAGAATGGTGTGATAAGGGGATAGATGTACTTAAAAGATTTTATCAGAATTTGAAAGGAGGAGGATTTATTGCATCATCTGTTTTACCTCACACTTAGTTTAATCGCTGATACTAGTCTATGCCTGGTATGCCATCCTTAAAGTGGACCTATCACCTCTGTAGAAAATTCTGTGATGGTAAGCAGGGCACTTAAGGAACATTTAGCCAGCTACACAGTATAAAAGATAGCAGACATTGTAGATCTCCCAAATGATTTGGGGGAACCTGGCATTAAACAGAATAGACCTTTTTCTTGACTAGAAAGCTGTTATTTGCTATGGAAGAACTTGAGGGAAGTGTTGGCTGCAGTCATCTCCATAGGAGACCTGCTTCCTCCACAGAATTTCTTTCAAATGGGACAGGAGCACATTAGCATATCTAGACTTACCCATGATTCATATAAATAAAAATATTGCAAGCTGCCTAGTGGCAGTGCAACAACTGATTTATGGGTAGGACACACACATGCAAGTAGATAATAGGACAAAAGTGTGGGAAAGGTGGATGATACTTGCTGGATTTCCTGGAATTCCTTTTTCCCCTGTTGGCCCAGAAGGTCCTGGTATACCCTGTTAAAAATGATATTTTATTTAGGTTTATAGGCACTAGCCAATATTATCTAATACTTGCCCTAAAATATTCTACTTTGACTCACCGGAAAGCCAGTTGGCCCTACTAGTCCTCTCTCTCCCATCTTGCCCTGTACACAAAATATACAAAGTTTGTTTCAGAGCAGTGTGCTACAGTGCATTTGACCCCTTAAACACTCTTTTCATTTAACAAAAACAAATAAACCAAGTCTGCTTGGCCACATCATCTATGAGATTTATATGCAGAGTATAGCAGCATAACATTAGTGCTCTACCACAACCCCCACAGTCAGCCCTGCAGTGTCAGCACTAACACCCTTGAACACCAGTAGGTTTCTTTGTTTTGGTCCAGAGGGTGGCACTGCAGAGGAAGGGAGCCAGCGCTGATTGGTCAATTAAGTACACCCGTGGCACAGTAAAAAAACCATTAGGGATACTAGCTAATTTTTTGAAAAGGGCTGACTGGACAGAAGAAGATCCAGTTGGATCTTCCAAATGATTAAAATGTTATTACTATTATTAAAATTAAAATGTAAGCATTCTTGTACCCTGTTGCGAATTGAATTCATCCTTTAGTCAACAATGCCCCATGTTGTTAATTAAAATGTTTAATAGTTCAGATTGAGATCTGGTTGTTGGCTAGACCACAGCATTAAAGTGTAAGCTAAGCATCAGACTAGCTGGTAACCCACATGCTAAATGTCAGCTAGCCTCTGCTAAATTCACTAACCCCATAACTCACCAGCCTGGTACTTACCTTGTGGCTGCACAAGTCCTTTACATCACACTGAAATGATGGACTAGGAGATGCTTGATCCACATGCAAATCTCATGTGAACTGAGCATGGATCAAAGATAGTGGGTGCTGCCCCCAGGCCCCTGAATCCAGCGGTGCACCTAAGTTACCCAAGTCTTTAATTTCAGCGTGAAACAAAGGACTTGTGCAGATGCAAGGTATTCACAGGGCTGGCAAATTAAAGGTATCTGGACTAAGCACAGGAGGCTGGCATAGGATTCCCATCAGCCTGGTGATTAACTTAGGCTTTAATTGCAATGGTCTAACCAATCACCAACTATCAACCCAACTAAACATTTTTTGGGAAGAGATGGAGCTAACTATTTGGGGGAGGAGGTAGCAGATAACTCAAGTACTTAGGCCCAGTTCACACTGGCGTATTGTGCGTAGTGTATTTTTTAACAATAAAGGCGCTGGCGAAAATACGCCATTAATAGACGCTAAAGAATCTGCATAAAGAACAATGCAAATGGAAGAAAAGCAGACACATTAGCGTTCCATTGAGAGCGTATTACGCTGCCTGCGACATTTCTAGCGTAATACGCTCTTAATGGAATGCTAATGCTTTTCATCCATTTGCATTGTTCTCTATGGAGAATCTTTAGAGTCTATTCGTGGCGTATTTTCGCCGGCACTTTATGTTGCGTACAATACGCCAGTGTGAACCGGGCCTAAAAGTAAAACTGATAAACTAAACCTTTTAAAAACAATAACCTATGAGATAATCATGCCTCCATTAAAAAATGTGAAAACAGGACACAGAGAAACCAAACACACATCTCCTGCACCATGTGACATGCACGGTAACCAGGAAGTGTAGATGAAAGCTCCGCTACTCTGGAACCTGACCAATAAGTAGTCCTCCTGCATGCACAGACAGGACAGTCTAGTCTATCCCTTCAGTAAGAGTCATTTTACTAATGAGCATGTGTAGACAATGCCTTTCAAGGCAAAATTCATGCCTGAATAAGTACATTGTACTTTATTATATTTTTGTAGATATATAATTGTGATTTGTGTGAATAATCCAAACTATTTAAACAAAAATGAATAAGTTATTTATGTTACACTTGATGAAGTGCTGCTTTACAGGGTGTCCAACTCTCCCAGTGGAACACTGGCACCTTGCTTAGCAGCTGCCTCAATTACCTGTGGCTGTTTTAAAGGGAAAATGTGGTAAAACATAGTATTAGAGAGGGGTCGCTATTGTTTTGTATTCTATACATTGTATATAACTATACAGACATTAACATATGCTACTTATATTCCAAAATGATGATCCTCATAAATACTCTCACCTGCTGTCCAATCAGTCCTTGCTTGCCCTGTATGCCAAGAGGACCCTGTAAATTAAAGGAAATATAGAGTGTTTTTAAAGGGACACTAAACCAAAGACAGCATGCCTTCTGACTTTTTTGTTTTGTGAGTCCTTTGTTTTACAACGAAATGAAGTGCTACAGAGCTGCCACCATAGAACCTTAGGACTGCAAAACCACCCCTGCCTCTGACAGCGCATGCAGGAGCTTTGCTGAACCTATCACACACTATCTTACACAACAGCACCAGGTCTGAGGACTGAGGGGGTAATCTTAACCCTCTGCTTTCTGTAGCACCAGAGTCCTTTGCTTCGGTGTAAAAACAAATAACTTCAGTTGGCAGATGGTAAGCACCTGAGCATTCTAAATGGGCTTATTTAGTTAAACACAGGCTGCTAGCCTGTGACTATATCTCCTTATTTTCCCTTTAAGAGATGCTGTGACTGTGATTTTTGCAACTCCCGCTACCAAGTCGTAACTATCTTTTTTACAGCCCATAACCACAGTATTCCAGCAAAAACGGCAAGCCGCACCAAGGTAACGATTCTGAGATGTTACAAAAATGGTGCTTTGGGTGAAGGTTTTAACGCAGGAAGATAACAACAAAACACAATATTTATGAAGGGAGAAGTAGGAAAAATAATATAAAAATATATCAGAAAAAATGTTTATTATGGCATACTAATGAAATATCAAATGTATATTTTTAACATTAAACCAAAGGCAGAAAACTGAAGGCACTGAAACAACAGAATGCCTTTTTAATGCAAATGTTACCGAAAATACAACTTCCCCTTTATTCTGCCCTTAAGCTAAAAATAATACGTTTCCTTGTTCCATGCTGATACATCACTATCATTCTATTCAGAGTTTACTGCAGGTCAGTGCTGTTCAATTAGTTTAACCCCATATATGCATTATATGAACATGCATTTTAGCCATTTTGCCCGATGTTGTCAGGGCATTTTAAAATCTGCAAAGGATCTTAGCAAGTGAGTTAGAGAAAAACACCTTGGTGGGAATGGAAAGCTGGGAGAGACTCGAGCTTCTTTTACATGCAGCCCTCTCTAAAGCAGGATTCTGAAGTTCTGCTAGTTCTGAATAACATAGAACTGCAACATCCCTCCCTGATTGGAATGTTAAATTTAGTATTACTCATGGGAATGATCAGCATACCAGAATGTGGAGTGAATAACCTAACAGTACATGTAAATATGCTTCTGCATCACTGGCCAATCACTGAGTATGATTTTGATGTCACAGATGTTTAGGCCTTCCTAAATATAGCCATTTGATTGGCCTGTGCATCGCATACAGAAATCTGGGGTCACAGGTCACAGCAACTTTACAATGTCCCATTCATTCGCAGACGTTGGTAAAATCTGTTAGTGTTATGCGTCAAAGATGTTTTGACATTATGATTTATATTATTACCAATATTTTAAAACAGTTTAATACAGTTAAGTGTGGGTTGAGCGCAAACTAGGATTCTATTCTGGCATTAATTGGGTTTAACTTCGCACTTTACAGGGCTGAACATGTTTATTTCTTAATCACATTAAAATATTACAATTAATATAGCAGTGACAAATCAACTCACATTCTAGACCTCAGCGACAGACTGTATGCCAGCATTAAAAGGACCAGTAACACCAAAAAAATAAAAAATAAAAATCCATACTTGGACTGGCATGGAAGCACTTGTAAAAATGTTATCTTTGAAGTTGAATTCATGAATTTTACTGCTGTCTCTTTTTAATCTTTACTGATCAGCCATGTTGTTAAACAGACCTCACCCGGTCCCATTGTTTTCTTTGGTGCTTTAGATTATTCATAATCAGTGAGGTGCCCCAGAAAGGCAAATTTTTTAAAGATAAATTGCTGTATTTCACACTTTATAAACACATTAGAACTTTAGGAAGCACAGATTAAATATATAGTAACTAGAAATGATAATTTTTTTAGGAAGTATTGCTATTTTAAACAAATGAAACAAACCGAATCAACTGTTCTTGACCATGTGCTCTGTGAGGTTGGGGCCACATTAGCCACTCTGATTGGTGTATTATTACCGTGCACAAGAGCACAGCAAAGAAACTTACCCTTATGATTGTTATATCCCCCTCTAATTGATCACCTTATGTAACTGCACCATATTTTAATGTCACAGAAGATTTGGAGGGCTGGTGATCAAGCAGATTAAAAGTGCCTATACAGTTAAGAGGAGGGCCTTTGCAAGCACATATGGATTGCAGAAAAAAAGCTGATCTAAAGAAAGAAGTCCATGTCTTATAATAAGAATCTCAACAAGGGTCCTAAAGCACCTGCTGACCCTAAAAATATTTCTGACCCCAAAGGGTTGACTAAGTAAAGAGACCCTGTGTGAGTTCCAGTGCACTACTGTGCAACAGGTAGGACCAAGGTATTGTGGAAGTTAAAGCCCTAATGAGGAGCAAGAATATGGTAGTCCATGAAAGGTTATGCTTCTGTTGAGTGGAGCCCAATAATCCTACTGATGGAGTTCATTAAACTGACCTGAATGTAGAATAAAGGTGCTGTGATCCACAAGTCACATGTGTGTTAACCCACATCCCAGTTCAGTGGAAGAGTCTCTGTGTGATATACAATCTTCCCAAATGTGTAAGTACTAGTGCCCATGCAGGGGTGTAAGTACCAGTGCTCATGCAGGGATGTAAGTACTAGTGTTCATGCAGGGATGTAAGTACTAGTGCTCATGCAGGGATGTAAGTACCAGTGCCCATGCAGGGGTGTAAGTACAAGGAGATGCACCAAAGCCTTGGCATCTGAGGCGGCCCCACTGGGAACAAACAATTCTATCGCACATAAAAAAGCAAACAAAAACTGTACCATTAACGTAGCAGCAAATAATCCCACATTCACATACAAAAGGATATCACTAAATAGAGGAAAATAGAAATAACTGTGGGCATGAGTGTTTGGGCAGTAAGGCAATGGAGCCCAGCCTCAAATTATGGGCCAGGGCTAGTGTGCTTCTAGTGTCAGTAGCTGCTAAGCTGATGCATGGGAGTGCTAGTATAGTACACATAGATCATGTAAAGTGCAACAGCATTTCCGCTTTCAGGGATTGTGGGAAAGGCAGGCAGGATTATGCAAGCGTGACCCATTGGTCAAAAACCACTGATTGCCTGAGACACTGATCCATATTCTATGTCCTTCCTGTACCCTTACACTTCCAAACAAGTTCTATTTATATACATTAGTATTCCACGCTCCCTAAACTATCTCTACTATACAAATACTGCCCGTGACCTTTGTGTATATTATTTATAAACTCGTTCAGTCTGCTGCTGTTGTGGATTTCATTTCCGGATGGTATTACACTGATGCACTGTTAGGAGGTGGATCTATTTAACACAAGGAGCAAAGGGAACTCTTCCCAGAATTCTCCAAACACTAAATATATCCCGGTGAAGCGATTCTCTTCCACCTTCCTTGTGATAATTATGCTCTGTGTGTATTTATAAAGCATTAATAAAAAAGATTGTTGTGCCTGGCAGAGTAAATAGACAAGGAACACACAAGACTCAATGATGAAATGCAGTAAAGTTAGAGCGGAGACGCCAATGCTGCCGCTTTACATACAGGGTATAATTAAGTAGCCTGGCAGAGCACTGTGTGCATTGCCGTTTTACCTAGCGGCTTGCTTACTCACTCAAATGGGAACATAAAAAAAATATTACTATTATTATGATGTGTTAAAAGGCACAGATAGAATTATTCCTTGATTATCCTGGCAGGAAGTTGCCACTGTGTGAACAAGTCCTTATTTTAGAGGGAAATGAGGGCAAAGCCCTGGCTAGATACCAGCTCTGGAGGCATCTTTAGACTTGGGTAGAACTGACAGGTCTGTGTTGGGACAGTGAAAGTTCTAAACAGAAAAAGGCCTGTCTAAATCTGAAAAATGGGTTAAACTGCCAGGAATGTAATTGGAGTCAGTACAGAGCAGAGAGTACAAGATGCATGCAGCCTTCACAGTCACTGAGATGCGGGAAGTTGCTACTTGCCTGGACACTTACCTTAGTACCTGGCTGTCCAGGTCCTCCCGCTGGTCCATCAGAGCCTCTAGCACCCTGGGATAAAGAGGAGAGATAAAACAGAATGAAAAATGACCAGCAGATGTCACCCTTGTGCCGCTCCACGCAACTTTCTAGATGGCCCAATTCAAAAGCGTCCTTGTCCTGTTTTTCTCTCACTTGAAGTCCTGTTGCTTAACCCCCCCCCCACACACACACATATATACAAACCACCCTCTTCATGTTCGTCGAGGGGAGAAAAATGCTTTCAAGAAAACAAACAGCTGTGTCCTTTTACTTGAATCCTGAGGCTGGCCCCTGATCAGGACATTCCCACTAACTCACAACTGAGGCTCTCATTTCTCCCTCATCTTTCAATTGCTTCAGTCACAGTTGTCCAGGCTTTTATTGGAAAGGGAAATATTAGTCTACCTTGGTTCAGAATGACGTCTGAAACCTCACCGTTTAATAGACGAGCATGGCAAAAATGAACTTGGCCTTGAAACCAGTGACAGATTCTGGGCTTTAAATGAGCAAATGCACAAATGTGCTGAAGACAGTAGGAGCGATAGATTCATTACAAGAGATACCTTCCGTATGATTAGCCCCTGTACTAATGGGGCCATTCTGCATACCCAAAAAAAGGTTTCCCAGTTTCATAACTAGCATTTCCTTTGCTACCAAAAACATTATATATATATACACACACACTTCCATTTTGGCGTGTAAATTCCAAATATTAAGATATGGTATCAAGTATTCTGAAAATTTCGACAGAGTGGCTACTTTGGTTCAGCGCATTTTCAAGGATTGGACTCTTTTTCTGGATGGGACTATTTTTTCTTTTTTAAGTTATGGCGCTTTGGTGTTGTGATTGCATTTTCTCTCGAATTTGCATTTTTGTATTCTGAAAATTTTACCTTCTTGTACATTTAGGGGCATAATTATTAAAGATATTTTTTTTGCCAGTACTTTCGGTGCAAAATATGTCTTAATTATCTCTTCACTTACAAAACAAACTGAATGAATGAAAAATGGCAATTTCAATTGACCTTTTCGCCTGCCCCTTGAACCATATATCTGCATCATAGCTGCCCTATAGGACTGAAGGGTTTATTCTGGATCTGAAGTAGGAAACAGTTTTAAAGTAGAATGATGCTACATTTCTCACTTAACAAATACCAACGGAGAGAAAATAACATTTATAGTAAAATTTAAAAGAAAAAAAGCCAGTAAAGAAAAAAAACCTGCTCTATTAAATATCCCACCAATATAACAAGCTTATATCAGAATCATTTGCAATACACTACACGCTAGATGTTACTTCATAATGCACATTAATATCTATCCCACAAATGCAATTCCTTATTTCATGTAATGATTTGAAATAAAAGAATTTTATGATTCCTGTAATTCAATACATACAAACCTGAATGACAACAGAAACAATTTAAGACCTACCCAGAAACGACGAGAGAGAATTTTCTAAACCTCCTATTGTGATCAAGTGAACCTGTTTAACAACACTGACATTAACTTTAATAGTTTTTGTTACAATGAAAAATGATTGATATTGATAATAGTTATAAAGTCCTATTGTACTCCGTGCTATTGTAAAAATTACAGTTAGGCCAGCCCCTCTGACCCTGCAGGGTTCGCATCTGATTGGTCTTTGCGTTGTGACTTTTCAGGTTGTAGGTAAACTGAACATTATAATCAGCACAGCTAATAATAAACTGTGAAATGGAAGTGTTCCAGTAATGTCTTATTAAGGAGAGTTTCTAAGGTGCATGTGACTTTTTAAACTATATCACTTAGAAACATGGATAACTTTCCCTATAAGATGAACTGCATATGCATCCCTTTAATTTGTTGGTGCTACTGGAGCTGTTGCTTCCAGCTGGGCCCACAATGTTACTATAGGTGCAGGAAGGAAAATATATAAATGGATCAGAACACTGACATGTAGAATTATTACTCCTGCGCACAACCTTCAGGAACATTTTGAGTGTCTCATGGAAAGTATGAGACGTTCTTGTATACAGTGAAACGAAGCTTTGCTCTTGTATAATGCGCAAGCATACAGTCTGAGGTCAAACAAATTCAGGAAAACTATTCACCTTAACCCATAGCTGAACATCATGTCTTCAGTCAAGTCATGTACCCAGTATAAGGTCCCACAAGCTCATCTTCCCCAGTTTGTAGGTCCTCCGCTAGTTTAAAAATCCCAAATTGCAGTAACAATGGATACGTTTATTCTATTAAAAAATATATAACTGAATGAAATGTTTAGGGGTTACAGCAGTCACAATTACACTGCCCAGCACATGCACTCGCCCTGGATCTCAGTTACTGTCCTTAATTTGGTTTGGGGGGGGGGAGAGAGAGTAGATGGGGCTTCCCCACACTGATGTTCCACCATTGAGAGGAAGATTGGAAGATTTGTGCCTCGTTACGTGCACGCACAAATGCTAATGTGTCGGGCAGCATCCATATGTTTCGAGCAACATAAAATTTAGGTTTGCACATGAATATAAGGCATATGTGGTCTCTCAGGTTAGCGCATGATGGCGGCACAAGGTGGCCATAGGGGAAACTGCACTGCTGTGCAGAAAAAGCAACAATGTCCAGTCACATGGTGAAGCGCCCCTGTTCAGTGTGCACACAACCTTACTGAATCAATACGCATTTACATGAAAGTTCCAACACTGTGCATTCAACCATACTTTCCATGTTCACAAACTCTGACTGAACCATACAACAAATTCACTAGCAATGTGTTTGAGAATAAAGAAAATTTCAAGAACAAAAAGCACTAAAATAAAGCACTTACAGGGGAATTAATCATTCATCAACAGGGGCAATCTTTCCAGAGGTCTAGTAACCTATAGCAACCAATTAACTGTTAGAATTTCCCGGTATAGGGGAACTGGAATTATGAAAGGCAACCTCTTATTAGTTGCTATGGAAAACAAGAACTCTGTAAATAACTGCCCCGTGGATGAATTCCCCTTTAAGTGACTGTTTTGAAGCCACCATCTCATGTCAGTCCAGCAGGATGCAAGGAATTGTACAATAACAGTCAAACTGATTGGTTAGCATGGCCAACATTTGGAAAGAAGTTGCTTATCTTCTAAGAAATTTCATAAATTATTTGGGGGCTTTCATCCACAGTCACTGCACACCATACAGAAATCTAATACAAAGAATAAATCTAGAACACTGGTGTACGTATACTGGTATATGAACCTGGGCCATAAATCACCAGTGGGATGCCCTACACATTATACTTTTGCAGGGAATTACTTGTTCCCAGCAGTTGGAGGCTATTCTATGCCATGTATGCCCCCATGCACTAGTAGATCAAGCCATTCGGCTGTCTGTCCCACCAGGAAACAGGGTAGGATACAACTAAATTATAGGGACTGAAGAGGGAAATGAAGAGAAAAGAAAAAAATATTTTGCATAGTGGGCCCCTGATCCCATATTCCCTGGTGGACCCCCAATCTCTCGTTTCCTGGCGGGCCCCCGATCTCTCGTTTCCTGGCGGGCCCCGGGTCTCTCGTTTCCTGGCGGGCCCCGGGTCTCTCGTTTCCTGGCGGGCCCCGGGTCTCTCGTTTCCTGGCGGGCCCCGGGTCTCTCGTTTCCTGGCGGGCCCCCGATCTCTCGTTTCCTGGCGGGCCCCGGGTCTCTCGTTTCCTGGCGGGCCCCCGATCTCTCGTTTCCTGGCGGGCCCCCGATCTCTCGTTTC
>JAKJJM010001293.1:0-12502 GCA_021901965.1 Pipa carvalhoi
GGGGGGGGGGGGGGACGCACTAATCTAATAAACATTCTTTTAGATTAAGGAATGGTGAAAAATGAAAGACGACAACAAAACAAGTGTTGTCACTGTTAACTATTACACATGGTGTTCTTTTCACAATTGAAATCAATAGAACGTGGTTTTACCTGTGTAATGCCTTGCTTCATGCACTATTGTCATTACAATGAATATTTCAGGGTGCAGCAGTGGACTTATCCTATCAAAAAGCATTAAAAAATATGAGCAGGAGAGACTGATCATCTTGCTACCTGGAGGATTAGAGGTGTTTTGCATAGGACATTCTTCAGTCTTATAGCATATTCATGAGTGAAAATTAGCAACTGAACACTGCGCACTAATAGAGAATTTCTCAATAGTTCCACAGGTGCTACCTCCAAATGGCTGGTCACTGATTCCAATAATGAAAGAGCACCTGATGATGACCTGGTAAAGGGGCTTGGCCCTGAAATGTTGTGTTTTATTCTCCCTGTTATGATGGAACTGGAATAAAGTGAAGAAAAATTTCACCATGTGATCTTCCTTCTCTTCCATTATTGGAACATACTAATGAGTCCCTGAACTAAAGCATGCCTACCATCCACAACCTTAGTGTGTTTTTTTTTTTTTTTTTTTAATTTTAACCATTGATGTTTTTAATTGATTAAATGAAGAAGCGCACAACACCAGGTAATAGTACCTTTATTAAGATATAACAGCCGAATGCTAAATAGAAAAGCCCGTAGGAACACGCATGCGTGTGTGAGGGTGACCGGAAATGGAAAAACACTTGCACCCAAAAAGTGCTAAAACGTGGATAACGGGTTACAGAAACCCTATAAATAATAAAGGAGGAGGCTCACCAGACACAAATAAATGCAAGCACATAAATCCACTCTGTGTCTGTAGAGCTATCTTGCTGTAGATGTAGGTGATATTGGATCCAATAAAGGAAGTTCTTCCAAAAATATATATAAGAAAAAAGGACATATATAGTGCAGATTGTATTTAATGATATAAAAAAACAAACAGAAATATATTCATACATAAAAGTGTATAGTGCATATTCAGCAGATCAAAAGTACTTGACGCGTTTCGCCGGCTCTTTCAGTGTGTCTGGCTTCCTCGGGAGTACATCTTTGGACTCTCCTATTTCTGTTAAGCGCTTTTTCTTACTTTTTGTGTTTTACAACAGGTGTATTTTAGATTATATTTTTTGTTAAAGTACTGTCATACTCTTTCAATAGGTATTCACCCAGACCAAGCGTTGGAAGGACCATGCTGATATGCTGAAGCAGTATGCAGCCTGTCTGGAAGGCCTGCTGGGAGCATTTAACATCTCACAACCGGAGATCTACTTTGATGTGTGGGTGTCTATTAATGACCGATTTCAACAAAGGTGAGCATAGTTAGGCCTAGGGACTGGAAGATCTAGCATATACATCATATATCTGGCACATGATTGTAGTAACAAATGTAAAAACCTGAACATTAAAATGTTAATAATCTAACTATAGATGCATCCACCAGATGGCACAGCATAATGGTTGATTATCAGCTACGCTGGGAGGTAGGGATGAGGAAAATGAGCTCTAAGACCATTTTTTTCTTTCATTTTATTTTGGAAATTTAACAAGAAATGGATCTCACAAGAACACAATGTTCTAATCATTCAAACCCTCTCCCCCCTTCCCCAACCTTCTTTGCCTTTGCACAGCTCTCTTATCCCAAGCCCCATGCCAGTAAACTCATCAGGCTGCATTGGTGTAAACAGTGATGGTTTATAGCCCTGCAGCCTGGGTTAGGTTTGGGGGCTATATCATTTTAAATAAAGATAGTCGCTATCACAGTAATAAAGTGAGATGGACTACTGGTAAGAAGTAGCAAAATCATCCTTTAGGCCTTTAGAGAGTCTTAAACTTGGCACAACGCTTGACTGCTTTGGACGCAAATTAATGTAATCTTTCTGTTACATAAGGAATATTGTCTGTTCCAATCAACTGACGTTTTATGTTTGCTTTTCATGTGAACTACAGGACAAGAATGTTGCATTTATTATTTGTGCATTATTTTTGTTGCTTTACTAGAGTGTGCAATATTCGTAATGTGTATACTGGGTTCTGATATATATGTTTTCCCATGCATGTATTTCTATTTCCCCACTGTGTTCATAGAGGAAAATAAAATTTCAGGGGAAATGAATAGAGATAAAGTAAATGCTCCTTTAAATGTTGCCTGTATAACCCAGGATGAAGTAATACGCTGTCTTAACATGATTTAAATAGATAAATTACCAGGTCCAGACAATATATACAACCTAGGATCTTAAGGGAATTAAGTACAGTCATAGACAGACCATTATTTTTAATGTTTAGGGACTCTATGATGACAGGGACTGTGCCACAGGACTGGAGCATAGCAAATGTGGTTCTTATATTCAAAAAGAGGTCAAAGTATGAGCCTGAAAACTATAGACCTGTAAGTCTAAATTCTATTGTGGGTAAAATGTTTGAAGGCTCTCTAAGAGATGCTATCATGGAGTATCTCAATTCAAACAAATGTATAACTCCATATCAGCATGGGTTTTTGAGGGATCAATCCTGTTAAACAAATCTAATTAGTTTCTATGAGGAGGTCAATTATAGATTCAACAAGGGGGAGTCACTGGTTGTCATATACCTTGATTTTTCTGAAGCATTTGATACTGTGCCACATAAAAGGCTGGTACATAAAATGAGGACGCTTGGACTGGGGGAAAATGTGTGTAACTGGGTTGGTAACTGGCTCAGTGGTAGGAAACAGAGGGTGGTTATTAATGGTACATACTCACACTGGGTTACTGTTAATAGTGGGGTACCCCAGGAGTCCGTTTTGGACCCTCTTTTCTCTTCAATATATTTATAAATTATAAATGACCTTGTTGAGGGATTGCATAGTAATATTTCAGTTTTTGTAGATGATACTAAACTGTGTAAAGTGTAATACAAAGGAGGATAGTATTTTATTACAGATGGATCTAGATACATTGCAGGCATGGTCAGAAAAGTAGCAAATGAGGTTTAACACTGATAAATGTAAGTTTATGCATATGGGAAGAGAAAATGCAAGTCAAGATTATTTTATAAATGGGAAAACAGTGGGCAAACAGCCTTGCAGCGCTGAGGTTCTGGGTTCAATTCCATGCTGGACTTCGTCTGCATGGAGTTTGTATGTTCTCCCCGCACCTGCGTGGGTTTCCTCCGGGCACTCTGATTTGCTCCCACATTCTATAAAAACATACATCTGTGTGTGTGACTGAAACAAGATTGTAAGCTCTATGGAGCAGGGACTGAAGTGAATGATGAATTTCTGTACAGCGCTGCGTAATATATCAGTCCTATATAAATACAATACCAAATACCCAATTTGGTAATTTTAGCTGACTTAACTGTACCAACCAGTGCCAAGCAGCAGCTGCTAAAGCAAATAGGATCATGGGGTGCATCAAAAGGGGCATAGGTGTACATGACAAGAGCATAATTATACCACTTTACAAGGCACTTGTCAGACCATACATGGAATATTGTGTGGTTTTGGGCACCAGTGTACAAGAAAGATGTAATTGATCTTGAGCATGTTCAAAGGCTACTAAAGTAATAAAAGGAATGGGCAAACTATAGTAACAAGAAAGATTATCAAGATTGGAATTATTTAATCTAGAAAAAGGAAGATTAAGGGGTGACCTAATAACCATGTAAAATGTATCGGGGGTCAGTACAGAGAACTCGCCCACAATCTATTTACACCAAAAACTGTAAGTATAACAAGGAGGCATCCTCTATGTATAGAGGAAAGAAAGTTTCTACACCAGCATAGAAGGGGTTTTTTTTTAAAGTAAGAGCAGTGAGACTATGGAACTCTCTGCCTGAAGGATTTGTCTTGGTTGATTCCATTAAAGAGTTCAAAAGAAGTTTGGATGCTTTCCTTCAGTGTAAGAACATTACAAGTTATGGGTACTAGATAAATGAAGGTAGGATCTTGATCCAGGGAATTATTCTGATTGCCATATTTGAAGTCGGGAAGGAATTTTTCCCTAATATGAGGATAATTGGCCCTTGCCTCATGGGTTTTTTTTTTTTTTGCCTTCCCCTAGATCAACATTGCAGGAAAATAGGCTGAGCTGGATGAACTATTTTTTTTTCAGCCTTATAAACTATGTTACTATGTAAATTGTTTACTATTGTTACTGCAAATACCTGTAAGGTTATACCTGCCTTTCTCTCAGGCTCTTTGACCCAACTGTGGACATCGTGAAAGCTGAGTGGTCTCCATTCCAGAAGACCCCATGGCTGAAACCCCTGCTAGTAGACCTTTCACCTTGGAGGTCAAAGTTTCAGGAGGTGGAGAACTCTTTAGACAATGTAACTGATGTGGTGTTCATTGCAGATTTCCCAGGTGAGTGCTTTCTACAGTACCCCTAGCTATGTGTGTGTAGAAATGACTGTGAATGCCCAGGTATCTTAATTTTATGTATCTATTTTCATTTCTATGTGCCAGGCCTACATCTTGAGAATTTTGTCAGCGAAGATCTAGGAAACACTAGCATACACATTCTGCAGGGAGAGGTTTCAGTGGAAATTACAAAAGAAGCAAAAAATTTTACATTGAGAGAAGGAGATCACATGCAGGTAACTACTTGGCACTGGGACTTCTGACCATTCCTTCTAAATCCTTTTTTTTTTTTTTTTGGTTGGGGACATCAGCACTAGTAAAAATATAGTATGCCATATACAATGATTATTGAACCATTTCCCAAGTTGTTGCTGTGCTTTATGGCTATTCAAATTTAATTCTGTATTATTTGCCTCTATCGCAGCTTCCAGCTGGTGAATACCATAAAGTGTTTACAGTATCTCCAGGTCCTTCCTGCTATATGTACGTGTATGTGAACACCACTGCTGTTACGCTTGAACAGAATCTGACTCGCCTGAGAGAACTTAAGGAGAAGGTGGAAAATGGAAGTGGTAAGTGCTTTGTAGGCAGGGCCTGACAAAGATCCATGCAAAAAATATTTCCTCCATTTAAAAGCTCAAAGAACTGAATTCTTTTGCTACTTGTGCAGGAATGTAGCCCTATAAATTGAGGACAAAAGATGCAAAGAATGAATTTATACCTAAAGGTCCAGTTTCCAACAATTAGTTGCCCATCTAATTGTCACTATTAAAAAATATATATTTTTGCAGTATAAGTGATTTACTTATTTTCAGTGATGTTTAATCT
The DNA here is from genome assembly GCA_021901965.1 of Pipa carvalhoi. Classification (NCBI taxonomy): domain Eukaryota; kingdom Metazoa; phylum Chordata; class Amphibia; order Anura; family Pipidae; genus Pipa; species Pipa carvalhoi. The sequence continues at coordinate 5,263 of JAKJJM010001293.1, forward strand.
TGCACCAACTCTCTCTCCTTCCTCTTCAGATGATCATTGTGGAATCTCATGCTGCTTAATCCCCAGGCTTGAGAATTCTTTAATAAAATGTATGATAAAGAAGTAGGTAGAAAGCTGCTCTGCGAGGTTGCACACTTGCAAGATTCTGGATTTGCAGAATTCTTAAAGGAGAACTATAGTCAGATTACATCTCTACATATGCAGTACTATATCTTCGTTAGAAACCTTTCTCCCCAGTAGATGTTTCATGTGAAGCTGGATAATTATAGAGCACTGATAAGCTCCCGTACTAGGAAATGTATGTGTGTGTGTGATGTGAACCTGCCATGAAAAGGTTAACCTCCCACAGACATTTTTGTCTACTGTGGAATGTAACGGGCTAGCTTATCTCTGTAATCTCCTGCTTTCCAAACAGAAACAGTGAGGTCAGAAGGTCAGCACACTGCTTAACCCATAGCAGTCAGGCAGCTTTCTCTTCTCGTCTTACCTAACTTGCAAGAGGGAAAGGGGAGGACAAAATGTCAGCTCCATTAGAACTGAACTATGGAACAAATGGGAAGTATTCTCTCTTCCCTAAATGTTTTTTTAACTATTTGTGGTAGCAATTAGCTTAGTATGAAGGAGTTTTATATGTATGTAGGCAGTTATATCGGCACTATAGTTCTTCTTTAATTTCATTCTAACAAATGATTTTAGATTCCATTTTAAAAAACTGAAGAGGAAGCAAGGGACAAACTGGCTGTAAATTCAAAAGGATTGAAATTAGTAATTATATACTGGAAAAAAAGAATCTAACAATGACAAATGGGCAGGCAAATATAAGTGTTCAGTCTAAACTGTTCTTTTAACAAATACACAAGGTTATGGAAACTCGTTAAGGTTTCTCTATATATGAATTCATATATTCTCCTGTTCCTATTTCTCTATCTATTAACAAACACTTAGGGGCATATTTACCAAGACCAGTTCAACCATATTGATTTATTTTAACCCTCTTTTATTGTCAATTTTTGTTTCCTTGTATTTTTCAATTTACAAAGGATGGATAAAAGTTTCCCCATCGAAACAAATCGTTAACGGGGAAACTTTGTAATGCTTTTCTATGAGGGTTCCTTCCATTACAGATCAATATCTTTGTCTCTTTTCAATGGAGAAATATTTTGGACTTGGACTAAATGACAGGACAATCTTCATAGGGAATAATGGGTTTACACCAGCTCAAGAGTAGATAATTCTTTTGGGTGATAAAATGATTTTTGAAGAGCTTAGTAAATAGAAGAAAACAGCAATATTGTTAAATATTTTCAAACTAAACTAGTTGAAAAACCTATTCAACGTTAATAAATGTGCCCCCTGATATATTGTGTAGTGGAGCCTGCATGTATTCTAATCTTTTCTTTGCTCTCCTAGAAACTGCCCAGCTTCCTCCAGAACTGCAGCCCATAATTACTGGCACAGTGGATGATATCAACATCACAGACCCTCTTGTTCTAACATACTTGCACAGGCAGAGGAGAATGGAGGAGGCAGAGCGCAGACGCAATGCCACAGTATTACAGAGGTTCTCACGGTTTTGCAATAAGAAGTACTACCTGCTGCGTCGGAGGTAGGTTTTACAAAATGAATTAGTAACACTGTAGTATAGGTAATTACTGTGAACAGTGTTCAGTTCTAAACATTACTTCAGCACTATATATTCAAAATATCATTTGACTTACCAGCTATTGTGACTGGGTTTGCACACTGACGGGAGGTATACCAATATTGTCATTTGACAAATTCCCCAAAATACTTACTTTCTGGTATGTGTTCAACACTACAATAATCTGAATAAGACCAGATTAAAAAAAAAAAAACTATTTTTTTTTGCAAATGGTCTTACAATGGCTACACCATACCAAAAATAATTTTAACATTTCCTTTTAATAAATGATTTAAAATAGTCTGTATCACTGGTAGCAGTAGATCTTTGGCTGATTATGAGTAAACAGTTTTTTGCTGTTTGCCATTACCTGAATTTATAAAATTCTTTGGGGAATACTACCAGGGTAATAGAATATACTAGAAAATCCTTTTACTCAGAGTAGTGGACTAGAAATGTCTGGGGTGAAATTTGAGGCCTGTTCGTAGGTCACTAGAACAGAGGCAAGAGAAACGCCACTCTTCAAATTCTTATCTAGTATCCTGCAGTGAATGGCACTCTACCCTCACCCCCCCCCAGCAGTTGTGCTTGTGTCCCCCACTATCTGGAAGAGTGATTTTGATGCAGGAAGAAAAATTTAGATTAGAAATTTCAGCTGCTGTCTCTGCCTCTTTAGTATATTGTTGGAGGCAGTCTAAGATAGATTGACTTGCAAGTAGTTTTGGTAGCTGTGGGGTTGTTACTCATACCTGTAATATAATTTAATGGGGATACACAGTAGAGAGAGGAAGGAAAAAAAAAAAAAAAAAAAAAAATGTACTGGAGTAAATAATTGCACCCAAACTTCAGAATAGAGGGGTATGTAGAGCTAAAGCTATGCATACCCTTTTTTAAAAATATTTTTCAGACTGTGCATCTTGAGGACACTTTAATTCATGTTTTTGTAATGCCCACTAGTTTGTTGTGCTCACATTGCCATTCCCTAATGTCTTCTGCTGCCCCCCCCCCCCATCCCCCATTCAAAAGACAATTGAACACTTATTTTGGATTGTATTTACAGAGCGTTGACATAATGCAGATCAGTGTACTTACTGCTTATGCAGCATGAACATTTTGAACTGCAGATCTCTTAACTTGAATAGGCACCAGTCTGATAATAACCTTTCACTCCTACTGTAGCTTCCTCATGACAATAATTGCTCTTCGGAACCTGGTATTTGGGCGCCCATCGTTGGAGCAGCTAGCACAGGAAGTGGCATTTGCCAATGTCAAGTATGAGGATCCACTTACCAAGAAAGAAAAGAAGCAAGAAGTTCTACAACAGGAGCCAGAACATATGGAATTATGATAATGCTTGATGGACTCAGGCTTTAATGTGTTAAGACAACTGAATGCTACACAGCAGGACATGTTCACTACTTTTAGTAATGCTGGCAACTCAGACCCTTTTTCTTATACTCCGTGCTGCTATGAGAATTTTTCCCAGTGTATGCCAAAGAATCTGGAGAGTTTACTCCCTTGAACAGCTTCAGTGGAACATAGTATAAACTCAATTACTACATTGTTTCTGTAAGTTAATTTTTTTTTATTAAAAACCAAGCACATTTCAACTTGACTTTTAGTTACAACACCCTTGTTCTAAGCTCATGCTACAGCGTCTCTCGTTATCATAGTCTTTAACACAATGCACAATCTCCAAGAATGCAGCTCAAGCTATAGTAGCAGTCCCCAACCTTCCTGGATTTTGGGGGGACGATGGGATTTGTTCCCCATCCCAGAAGTTTCACAGAACAGTGGGAAGGGGACAACCACACATTCACCCACTACATGTGAATGCCGCTATCAGAGGCCCAGTAGTTCTCTGCGGCCTGGCATTTGGGGAACCTTGATCTATAACATGTCAAGTAGTTTAACATGTACAGCTGTTAGGGCTAGTTTAAATTGTTTCAATGCCTAGATTAACAGTCATGCAATAGGTACCTTTTCTTCTTACAGAAAAGTTGTGACCTAGATAGTTTGTCTAGAGATGTGGCACTGTTATCACCACACCTGACATCAGTTTAAGTAGTTAAAAGAAAGGGACTGAAATCCATGGTCAGAACAGATTCAAACAAAAAAAACCAACACACTGACACGAGGAAAGGGAGAACCTAATACTTTATTCATGAAATCTTCCGCTGTGCGTTGTTACCAGAACCAGACACATGGAATAAGGTTAAAAAAAAAAAAAGTAGGGAAAAGGCAGGCAAGTGGTTGTATTGCTTTCTTCCATTTAGATCAACTTCACCCTAAAAGCTTGTAAACACCCAGTTTCTCTGTAAAACACTGGTAAGGTTTGCTTTTGTGGTGTGGTAGTGCCAAGTGAAAGAAGGGATACAAGTTACAACAGCGAGAACACCTGCAAAGTGCAGCCAAGGTTTTTCTGTACAACACCTTAAGCTGGCAGAGCACATGGAGTATGAAAACCACTTAAACAGCATCAAGTGTTATTAAAAATAAAAAAGTTACCTGTGGCAAAGGCTACTCTGTAATTACGCCTGAGCCCAGCAACACAATAAATAAAGTCATTACACAGGCAGTTATTTCAAGTAAGATGCTCACTCCCTGCCCCACAAACCCAGCTTGTGTCCATCCTTTGCTCTGTACTGGTTTCTCTGTAGCCACACCATCCAGATGCAAAGGTTGGGGGAATAAATAAGACACTGGTCTGGTTTGAGGAATTAAATAACCTTAAAATGTAGGCAGGGAGAAGAATTGTGCAGTGTGGCCAGCTTTGGGAAAGATCACGGGAGGAAGTTCTGTACACACCAGAAGATAAGGGATTCCAAAAGCACCAAGCATTAAAAATGTATATGGTGTGCCAAGCCTTATATAGGTCTTATAGACTCCAGACAAGCAGGAGAGGGAAGAGATTGTCAAAGGCTGCTCCCAGAACTACAATGGGCACTTGAGAGTGGAAGAAAAATACTGAAAAGGGGGCTACTTTAACAGAGGGAGTGCAAAGACTGGACAGTATTAACATTAAAGACATTACTCAGTGTTACTTGGATGCAAGTTAGACTCCTCACTATAAGCCCCCCCCTTTACTAACAAGGTAGTCATGGCACTTAGAGACACCACATTGAGCCAAGATATTAACAGGAAATGTTAGAAAGGGGGCCTTTTCCTCCTACTAGATCATGCAGGCTTCTCTGTATATAACGCCAACAAGTCTGAGGAGGAAAAGCTTAACATTCAATACTCCAGCTTTTTAGGTACTTCCCAAGGGAAGCTGTCCCTACCAAAGTGACCATAGGCTGCAGTCCTCTGATAAATGGGTTTCTTCAAATCCAGATCCCTGGAATATACAAGTTCGCTAGTTAATACAGAGGCATTAAAAGTAGTCGAAAGTAAAGTAAAAAATAAAAATATGTTATAATGAAAAATAGTTCTTCTCTAGGGGTGGAACCTGTACCATTGGCTCTTTAAAAAGACTTACCCTCCACAATACTGTAGCACATGGACATTCATACTTACCATTATCTCAAAGCAGTAAGCTCCACCAGTTGCCTATAAGCACTTTGCAGTCTTCTCATCAGGACCCACAGTAGTCCACAAATATCAGAGTTGCCCAGCCCTTCCTGATAAGACTAGCTATGCATAGTGACATTCACCTTCATAACATTCAACCTTGTTATCTGCAGACACCCTCTGCCCTTTACACCCTTGTAAACAAAGCAACTCTTCAACCTTTACCTGACAATGACCCCTGGCCGAAGATCAAAGTTCTTCTTGACAATAGCCAACAGCTCCCTCTCACTTTTTTGAGAAGTTCCATAATGAAAGATAGATATTGACAGAGGGTGAGCAACTCCAATAGCATAGGACACCTGGGGAGGGGGGGTGGCAGAAAAAAAAAAAAAGTGTTAAGTGGTCAAGGAAAAACCCATCAAAGTTGTTTACACTCCCAAAAAAGTAACCTGCCCACCTGAACAAGGACACGCCTACACAGTCCTGACTTCACAAGTGACTTTGCAACCCATCGGGCAGCATAGGCGGCTGAGCGGTCAACTTTAGTGTAATCCTTGCCAGAAAATGCACCGCCACCATGGGCTCCCCATCCACCATATGTATCTACAATAATTTTGCGCCCAGTAAGTCCAGCATCACCCTGCAGAAAGAAATTTACAGTAATGCAACAGAATAATTGAGAACCACCAAGGTTTGCAGGAATAAGGCAAGCATTACATGCCCATATCAGAGCTCTGCAATTTTAATTTGCTCCAGCACTCAGCTGGTCAATGGGAGGGTGATACAAAAGTTGTAAAGGTTATGGAAAAGCCAAAAGCTTCTCATATATCCTAAATAGCTGTATAGAATTACTCACCTGTGGACCGCCTATAACAAAGCGCCCACTTGGCTGTAGATGGAAAATTGTATCATCATCTAGATACTTTGCAGGAACAACTGTCTTGACTATCTTTTCTTTGAGAGCATCACGCATCTCATCCAGACAGATTCCCTCATCATGCTGTACAGATACTACAATTGTGTGTACCCTGATTGGAATTACAGCTCCACGGTCCTGCATATACTGAACAGTCACCTACAGAACAGATAGTAACATGAAACCGTACATTACAATTAAAGCCACCACATTTAAAAATATTAAAGAACTAGTTTATGGAAGACCTTAAAAGCAGCTACCTGAGTTTTAGAGTCTGGTCGAAGCCAGGGCAGTGTACCATTGCGTCGCAGCTCTGCCATCTTAGCATTTAATTTATGAGCAAGAACAATAGTTAGGGGCATGCATTCTTCAGTTTCATCAGTGGCATAGCCAAACATCAAACCCTGCAAACAGAACAGTGTTAAAGGCTGCAACATACAGCATTATATATTAACATATACAAACTAAACAATGTTGACTACATACCTGGTCTCCAGCTCCTACATCCTCTTCATTTCTATCCAGGTGAACACCCTGTGCAATATCAGGGGACTGTTGCTCCAATGCCACCAGAACATTGCAAGTCTTGTAGTCAAAACCTGAGAAGGGAGAATTTTTTTTTTTTTTTTTTTTTTTAAAGCACGAACCTAAAGTGCAACAGCCCTTGAAATTGTGTTGTGGGTAAGCAACTACAACCACCAAAGAAACAGTCTTACCTTTGGAGGAATCATCATAGCCAATGTGTTTAATTGTGTCCCGCACAATTTTTTGGTAATCTACAAATGCCCTGGAAGTGATCTCACCAGCAAGAAGGATCATTCCAGTCTTGGCCACAGTTTCTGAGAGAAGGGAAGAAGAAAAAACAAGATTTCAACTAGAATAAATGTCAAAGTATTATATACGAATATCTAACATGCTAATCTGGATGGATTCTTGCAATACTGACGAGAGAAAAAAATAAAAATAAGCTTACCACAAGCAACTTTGGCATCTGGATCCTGTTTCAAGTGAGCATCAAGAACTGCATCACTTATCTGGTCACAAATTTTATCTGCAGGGAAAGGGGGAAAAAAAAAAAATAAGCCAAAGACAACAGTACAAATTTTAAGAGGCTCTATTACAGTGGTTCTCAACCTGTGGATCGGGACCCCATTGGGGGGGGGGGGGGGGGG
>JAKJJM010001301.1:0-11165 GCA_021901965.1 Pipa carvalhoi
TTTTTTTTTTTTTTTAAATCAGTCCTAAAACTGATTTGGATGTGAATCTCAACAATATTTATTATATATTTTTTTTTTATAATAGGCCACACATTTAAAAAATATTGTTTTAGTTAATATGTGGAAAAAGAATATCTAAACAAACCACGTCAGTTAGGTCGAAGGTCAATTTCTCTTACTAATTCGGGTTTGTAAATGGGAAAAAGAAGAGAAAATTTCTCTATGTGAGGTGACAGGCAAGCAGATGTCTTAAACGGAGTTCAAAGTCTGAAAATATTATTACAGGACATTCCAGATTTTTCTGCTAAAAGGGATATTATTAGATAGCAGTAATACAAAAAATATTTGCTAACAGATTTGTAGGAGAGGATAATATAACAGCCCATGCTTTGTTTTATCAAAAGCGTTACATTTGGTGATATTTATTAATTGAAATAAATGTAAAATATATTAATTTATTCTTCCCATTTTGGGATTATTTCAGCATTTAGAACCAATGGATGTATTCATCCAATATACACATGTATCTTGTCTTTGATGCAAAAGTTTGGGCCTTGATGGAGATGGAAATGAAAGAGGTTGCAGCCAGTCTAACATTATAATTATCAGGGGTCGGGAACCTTTTTGGCTGAGAGCCATTTTAATAAGCCCAACCAGCCTTTATGCCGAGTGGAGGGTGTGGTGGTCTTGTTGTGTCGGAGGGGATGGAGTCTCGAGCTGGGGGGAGAACAGATGCACAAAATTCAGAGTATTCACCTTCCTCCAGCATTCATACAATGCGCCTCCTCTCAGTGCTTCTCCACATTGAGATAAGTTGAGCGTGATGGTGCTCCTTGGCGCCTTCAGGTCTTGTCAGCTCTATTCACTGTGGATTCAGCAGCTGCCGACAAGACCCAAAGGTGTCGAGAAGCACCGTCGCTCAGCTTACCTTAGTGTGGAGAAGCGCTGAGAGGAGTCGCATCTCTGGATCGCTGGAGGAAGGTGAGTACGATTTGGCCTTGGGTCTTCATCCATCAACCCCCACAAGGAAGTATGGCCTTTGCAGGCTGTGATCTCAGGATAGCTGTCCACTGGTGGTACAGGGAACCACAAGCATAACCAGGTAAAAGTTAGTATATAGGATTGGGAAATACACTTGGATCCCAAAGTCAAGGCAATAGTCAGGGCCGAAGGAAGACAAACATAGTCAGTATACAGAGCAGAGGTCGGGGCAGGCAGAGGACAGAAGAATTCCAGAAAACCGGCCAATGTCAGATGCACAAGAGGTCAATAGGAATGCACACCCATGAACACACAAAGGAGTTCTATAATCTGGCACAGAAGCTAAGAACTGACTGATCTATGAAGTTGAGAAAAGCAGCAGAGCTGGGACATATTTGCAACTATAAGAGTATGTCAACCATCACGTTCGCAAGACGTAGAGAGACACAGACCTGGAGATGGATACAGACAACGCTGTTTACCCACCAGAGGAAGGCAATGAAAAGATAAGCAAGTGCCAAACCTGACATCTTAAAAGTGATACATAAATCTATATCCCTTCCTGTTGTGTGGTCCATTGTGCTGTGTTTATTGTAGCTTTGCATCTGTGAATTGTAACAAAGGTTGCAGTACTTCAGTTAAGAATCATTAAAGTGATATTGCAGTCCTTTGCAGGTTCAGGTTTCACTGTCTTCATGCAGTACAATTAACAAATAAATCACTGCCCACCTAACGTGATACCACTGGGTTCCAGTTACTGCTTATAGCCCATATGTCTAGTGCCTGCGCATATGTCAAGAACTGCTCAGTGCGTGTACTTACTTGCTGTTTAGTGCTATTTTTAGCTCAGTGCCCATTCTTCTAATGACTGCTATTTGTCAGTTATAGTTATTATCTTAGTGCCCATAGGCCCAGTTAGTATTTAGTATCAAGGACTGCTCATTGCTAAATGTTGCCAGTCACTAATCATTGTCCATGTTCCAAGACTACTCAGTCAGTGCCCATATGCCAGTTATTACTCATTGCTAAACTTCAGTGTCTATTCAGCCAGTCCCAGTGCTAAAGTTTACTTATCTGCTGATCACCACCCATTGATACCTATGCTGCCTGGACTTTGCATTACAGCTTGACTATAAGACACTTTGAATTAGCATTGAGCCACTAAACAGTTTGTATAAGTTTTTGTTAGTTACACCATTTTTTCTGAAGTTTAGTTACCTGGTATGTTGTGACTTGTAACTAGGATACTTCTCAGATTAAGTAAGTGGCCTCCGCAGCGAACACTGCCCATGTGACAGACTGTTTTGTGCTTGTAATTTTACTCTTATATTTTTTATTTTTAAAGTATTACCTGTTTAATCAGTGCTGAACATATTTTTGAGTTGGCTACCAGGTTCTATGGGTTATAACTTGGTGAATTTATGAAATTGTCATGCCTTTGTGAGTATAGTTTCTTTTACACCATGTTTTCTGAGTATTTGTGGTTCTAACGGGAACTTTAATTACAAACCAAAAAGTATATTTTATTTATTTATAGAACACAAAGCTCTTGAAATAAAAGGTTAGCTCAGAGTAGAGAATTACTTTTTTTTTTTAAATTATTTCAAATTGTGATTTTAATATTTAAGAATTTAATTAAAATGTTTAAAAGCTTTTTTTTTTCTAACTTTAATGATTAAGATTATTGCATATACATCGTTATGACAATAAATTTTGAAATTAACATGATCAACTATACATATGCCTGTTATTGTTACATAATTATCTTTATTAATTTTTTTTCTTCTCATTGTCACCGTGTTTGTTATATCATTCTTCTAAAAATGCCTTGATGGCTATTATTGATTGCTAGAAAGAAATGTCTCTTTATTTTTTCATTATGATTTTTTTTTTTCATCAGTCTATTGTGAGTTTCTATCAGAACCCTGCAAATAAAAACTAAATTGGCATCTTAAATCTAAGCTGCATCTTTAAAGCCGCTCTGTTTTATATATTGTAATCAGTCTCCAAAATCTTATCTAAGCGATCTATGTTGCAGTAAAGAACACTCGCTGGATGCAGTGACAATGCAGATATATATGAAAAAATCTAAACACAAAACACACACCATGCATGCGAGTCATAACTATACTGATGTTACATTCATCACTCTTAGACACGGTGTATTGAAAATCTTTAGTATGTGCAGAAAGTATTTGAATTGTTATAGTTTAAAGGAAAGTCTAGTACAGAAAGGCACAAAACCAACCTAAACGGACTAAGATAAATGGTATGAAGGCTCAGCTTGGAAGACTAGGCATTAATATCGTAATGAATTTGATACCAAGATTAATGCTTTGGAAACAGTTTTGCCTTTAACTAGTTCCAGCTGCCCTGAGAGGTTCTACAGCCTCCTTTTGATTTTATTCTCTAAGGAGAAAATTATATTATTAAGAATAAGTGGCCTACTGCAGTGTGTTCTAATGATTTAATTCCCCTTGTGACATCATTAGGGGACTTTTAATGTTCTCACTTTCATGGCTTTTGAGATCGCACACACGATAAAGAGATCTAGCCAACACAATGAGCTTAAAGAAAATAGTTCCCAAACAGAGGTTCATGAAGCTAGGCTTAATACTGGAGGTACCTGGCAAGAAAATGGACTTATTAAAAATGATGTATATGTTTTCTAAAGGAGTTGTTTATAGTTTTATTTATTTTTTTAATTATATCTGCTTACAGGAAGTCATTATGAAGCCACAAGTGGAGTGCCCACAGGGAAAAGGGGCTTGGAGCAACATAGAAAGGGATGGGGGCCAGCACAACAGTATGGGAAAGAGGGTTGGGGCAATAAAGTATGGGAAGAGGATGACCACTGTACAGTATGGGAGGGGGGCAACACAATGTTGGAAAGAGGTGGTGGAGCAGCCTAGTATGGAAAAAGATGGTGGGGACAATACAGTATGAGATGGGGGGCATGGGTATACATTTTAAAAATTTTACTGCTGCAAAGGTCACACTGCCTTTTCCCTCAACTTGAGAAGTATAATATAAGTATAGTATAAAGTGGGTACTGTTGCAAAGTGGGGCAATATATGGAGGTACTGCTGCATTGTATGGGGCACAATGGGGGAGAACTGCTGGTGGGTGTATATTTTGGAATTTTTGCATAGAGCCCATTAAACCTTGTGCTGGAACTGCTGTAAATTTCACATCTACTTCACCCTAAAATTCTTGCTGACATTTTATGGTTACTCCCAACCCTACTTTTCAAAAACCATTGATTTATATTTTCCATATATCAGATCTAATAAAACCAAACACATCATGACTGCAGGGTGGATGCATGGCTAGAATTTCAGGCTGCACCTGTCCTAGTAAACCGGCATTTTGGGGGAGCAGTTGGCCATAGGAGCATAAAGCAGTGATATGGTTGTCTCTCTCCAGTTTTCTCATATGCACTGGTTATACTGTGTCTTTTTGGTTTTGTGTGGAAATGATATCTATGTAACAGAGACTTTCTGTTTTTACCTTCTGTTTTTAGGAAGGCTTGTTCTATATATCCTTTTCAGTAAAGGACTTTAAGCCCACCTCACCCTAAATTTTTTGCTGAAATGTTATGGTTACTGCGAAACCCTACCTCTCAGAAGCCATTAATTAATGATGTCTAATAAGTCCAAAACCTTTCATGTCTGCAGGTTGCATATAGGCACAGGCTGTACCTGTGCTTGTAAACCAAGGTATGTGCAGTGATTCTCTTTTAAGAAGGCTTGCTCTATACATTTAAATATATTTAATGATAGTCACTGTGCTGTAACCAGAAAAAAACTCCTAGTTTGATAAATAAGCCTCTTATTATGAGGAAGGAAGAGGGATGCAGCATGATTACCAGTCCTCACCTACCTAGATAGATAGAGATAATATATTAATATTGATTTAAAAAGCATGCTAAAAACCTAAGGAGCAAGTAATTATTTGTAGGAGATTCATCCTACCACATTATTAAAACATTAAAGGAGAACTATTGCTTGTTAAGGGGTGTTTTTTAAGTAAAGAGGGGGTCAATACTCACCAATAGGGTCCATTCACTTCAGCCCTGCCTCCTTCTCGCACTAGCAAGCCAATCAGTCAGACGCTGCAGCAATGCGATCCTCTTTACTTCCTGCTTCCTGTTGGATTCTCAGCGAGTGGAGCAAGCGCAGAAGCAAAATTCTGATGAGAAACTGCTTCTGTGCTTTGCTCACCTCACCGAAAATCCACAAGGTTTCTCATATTTTTATACATGTCTTAGTATAGATAACTTTATATTAAAGAGGATCTAAACTTTGGCTTATTCCCTTAGTAAATTAATAGGTAAGAGCACAATAAAATTTCAAGCGCTGAGATCTGACTCACCATTAAAAAGTTATAAACTCCTGCATCATGTTGTTTCCTAACACCACATGGCATCCATTTTGCTGCCTCACATTAAATGGGTTGTACGTCCAGTGGCAATATGTCTGCATCTAATGATTGCAGTTAGTGAGCAGCATGAGAACTAACTGGATGGAGTTCCCAGAAAAAAAAACCATAGAAATGAAACCCTGAACTATCAACTGAAAAAAGTTAATTCAAAATCAGTTTTATATTTACAAGAATTATACAGATAATGTTTACAATTAGAATATTTGGTCCATCCAGTTTATTGCTGTTTTCCATTCAGCCTATTGGAAATGTTTTTACTGCCACACCATTGAAGTTTTATGTTTCTGTGTTGCTTTGAGCAGAGACAATAAATGTGTTGCTTTGTACACATTTATTTGGATGAGGTGTTAACTTGGACTATCATTTCACTAGAGAAGTATTTTTCCACATTAATTCTAACCTTACTTCACTGAGTCTTTAGTGTTTGACCATTTTTTTTAAAACTTGGCTTTTCTTAAGCTGTGAAGCTGAATAGATCTGAACTTTTAAACTCGTTGATATTCGGTGCGCTGCTCTTCATACCATCGCTCATTGTCTAAAGCCCCACTTTGCCCGACCCTCTTCAGTAACATAAAGAAGCCTTGTTAACAAGAGATCAGGTTCATACATAGTTAAAACAATAGCCATACTTACAAACACAGATGAAAACGACCTTAGATCTCCACACTTACATATTGAATGAATAAATTCCTGTCTTAGGTATTGAGCAGAGCATTAGCAGACACAAGATAAATCAGAAACATGCACATGTTGGAATTAGAATTTTAAAATTTAATGCAGGGAAAAAAATTGGCTTCTAGTTATACATTGGGCAGTTTTTCTCTGTGAGCACTTGATTCATTTCCCACCTACTGAACAATACTTTATATCTGCCACATAAATCTGGGAAGTGCAATGGATGGAGAGCTTTCAACATAAGTCAATAAAGGGAACACAATCATAGCAATGTGTGGAAAAACCAGAGAAAAGGAAACTCACTTTGATATTCAGTAACATAACTGCAAAGCCTTTGCCTGTAGTGCACAATTTCAGTTTCAGACTCCATCCTCACATCCTCAAACACAATGTCCACCATGTTAATATTGGTGTCCAGGGGCAACAACCACTGCAACTTCTCTGTAGTCCCTCAACATATGTACCCTCAACCCTCCCAAGATCCTGGTAAGTTCACTTTCTTTAAAGGGTTGGGAGTGCAGGAAGTTGGAGGGGGGGCAATGCTGATCCTGCAATGGGGCTTGGTGTAAGGGAGTTATGCTACTGTCACAAACAGTCTATATTCATAGACTTGTGGGATTTTTAAATAATAATGAATTTTTTATTCTTTTATGTGAGGTCTCGCATATGCCAGAGTTCCCATATGGTCAGTTTCACTTCCATCCCTGTAGATGCTCTAAGATGACTGAAATATTTTATTAGATGGTTTATTCCTGGAAATATTTGGCTCCTATGTATTTTAAAGGAGCTACAGTGGGAGGTAGGAAATGCTCCTTAAATGAATCTGAGGATGTTCACACTTTAATGCAACTTCTTTATCTGTAGTCTGTACTCAGTGATTCGAACAAGTCATTATGTATTGGTGAAGACTCAGAACCACTTAGGAATCATCTGTAGTTGCTGGACTTGAAGCTCTGGATTACAACTCACATTTCACTTGAATGTGCAAGTCCACACTATCCTATGCAGCCCTAGATAAATCCTCCTGTATAGAAGAGGACCATCTATTGTAGCTCTTCAATTGGGTTTTAAACTAGGATTTTAATGCATGTATAGCTACAGATGTAGGGACTTGGGACCAGGGGCGTTGCGTGTGGGGGGGGGGGCGGTCCACCCCGGGCGGCACATGGGGCGGGCACGCTGCGAGGGCGGCATTTTCCCAACCAAAGGGGCGGCAGCCTCCACCTCCCCGGGTGCCACAAACTGTGGCTACGGCACTGCTTGGGACCCATCTCTTTTTAGATTTTTAGGTCCCCCGCCACCACCAGAGATTTGTAGGATACAGATGAGGATATTGGACAGTTGTTGACCCCCTCCAGGGTCTGACCACAGTATTGACCCCCTTTGTACTTTATTACATTCCCCCTACTTCCACTGGGCAATTGGAGGTGGTGGTCACTGGGAGGTATAAAAATGGAGTTATTCCCCCCTACTTCAAAAAGTAATCTGGGTAGTGGAAAGTGGAGGTGGTCCCATGGAACTCCTATGGCATATACCTAAAGACATAAGCTCTCTGTAAACCTATATAACATCTGAATGAACTTAAACACTGTGTATTGATCATAAAATTGGCTCAAAATAGGTAAAATGTGTTTATTTAGGTTTATCGCAGTTTAGAAAATATCAGAACTCAAAACTTTTGTCAAAAAAAATCAGAACTTAAAACCAAAACATAGTGATGGAATGAGAACTAAAATTCAAACCAAACATGGAGGTCTGCACACATCTCTAAAGGATACTCTTTTAGTAAATAAGTTTCAATTTACATAGTTTTCCCAGCTTAGATCAGATGTGGGCAAACTATGGCCCACTGACATCTTGGTTCCAGCCCTTCTGCCAACGTTGGGTGACAGGGCTGGGATGTAGGAAAGGCAGCCATGGTTGCCCCCTCCTCCCTGTCCCTAACTCTTCCCTGTCCCAGCTCCTTAGCACTACAGTGTTTTTCTCACAGGAAGTTAAAAGCTTTCAACTTCCTGTGAGAGAGGAATGCTGTAGCACTAAGCACTACATCAGATGGAGCCGGGACAGAGAAGAGGTAGGGACAAGGAGAAGGTGGGGGGCGAGCACCAAGATAGCGCCCCCTCCTTCAGAGGGTAGGGAGTAGGAGGGAGGGAACAGCACAGTGGAGGGGAGAGGTAGCAGTTTGGCCCTCTAAAGCCATTCCTATTTCTCTTGTGGCCCCATGGAAAAATGATTTGCCGACCCCTGGAAGTGGTAACCCTCAGGTATGTTAATCTACATCCCCCTCCCCCCAATCACATAAATGGCCTTTTTGCCTGAGAAAGTATGTATCTCCATTGCGTGTTATTATTTACCTGAATAAACAGGATGGTGCAACTTCTTTGTCTGTGATTGTTTTGCATAAAATGTAACTATGTAATTCAACCAAGAAATCTGGTAATTTCATAAAGCTGCAATATACAGGCATTTGGAACCTTGGCATATACTGTAAACACACTAGAAGTAACATGAGGCTAGGTAGATATATGGGAAAAGTTACCATTAGACTGAATAAGTCTGATATTATTTATGGTAGTTCTACACCACAATTATTACATAATTACACCAATTTCAATAAAGCAGACATTTTACTATTTAGTTTTGCCACGTAGATTTTGGTATTGAGAATATTATTGATTCTACAGTACAACTTTGCTATAGCACAATATAATAACATAATCTGTCATTTTCTAATAACAGTATAGTGCACTGACTGAGAAAGGGAAATGACTTCAGTCAACAATTCCCATCATCCCTGTTTGAGTCCTTACATTGCTTACATAGTCATTTTAGGTCCTGCATATTCCCCGGAGCCTTTCATCCTTGTGCCATGAGCACATGTGAACGGAATATTTAAATATACATTCCCCTTTTTTGTTGATATACTGGTTGACTGACCGTTTCGTTGTGTTTATATAGGGCACTGTTACAACATATAGCTGTCACGTAAATGACGTGTCTGGGGCTTAATTTAAAGAGTCATGTGGTAATTTCACCTCAACTCTCTAGCTTTCTATCATCTGTAATATTTATACAAAGAAAGTGTGTTAAACTGAAGTTGAATGTTCTGTATATCTGTTACCTAATGAGCAGGAAATAATGTTCCCAGTCTATAAAGTCTTCCTATTATATCTATTATAAATATTAGTGGAAAACTTTATCACAAAAGTAGGCTCTTTTTCATCTAAAAAAAGACTAGGTTACGTATACCTTTTTTTTATTATGTTGGTATTTAACTTACTTAAACATTTTATTAGATGTACTGGTCCAGATAAAATGTAATAATTGAATCTGTATGGAAAACAAACATCCATATTGTTTCTTAACATGCAGCATGGGAATAAACATGTGTTCGTACAAGAGAATTCACACATTGCTTGGACCAAGAGAATAGCAGCTTTTCTGGGAAGATAAATGAAAAAAAAAAATAAACAAAGAAGCAACCACCTTTTGGGGGAATAAAGAAGAATTTCCTTTCATCCTCACCCTTAAATAGCTAAGGTGTCTCGAAGACTGTAAATTCTCATAGAACAGGTCTGTAGATGGAAACCTCCCACCTGGAGTTCCCAGTGGGGAGACTTTAATGAACTTTAGTGAGTATTGAGTGACAGATGCGCTGCTGTGTCACTAGGAATCTATGATATGCTGGATAGAGCACAGGGATGATGTCATGTACACGGGAGGCGTTGGTAGTATGTAATGCTATGGAAGAAGGGCTGAAAGACTGTGATGTGCTACATAAAGTGTAAAAGGATGTGTCAGTAGTGTAATTTCTAGACTGAAGTTTACATTTTCTACCCTAAGCTAAATTGGGGTACTTATTCACTAGTAGTTATGAGATACTAAACTAGCTCAGTTTCACAAGTAGATTCTATCTTCCATTTGTATTCACATAAGCAAGGAAAATGCTGACCTTCAGTTTTTGTGGAGTGACTAACCAGCATGTTACCACTGGACAAGGAATGCTGTGAGTTGCAGTTCTGCAATATCTGTAGAAGAAAAAAATGTGTAGTCCCTGATGATTAATGAAGGGGAAAGAAAACTTTATAATATCAGTAGAGAACACCAAGAAGCTGTTTAATGAATTTTATAACTCAATTGGGATTAGAAGAATGCTGTATTTTCTAATATCTGATTATATTTATTGATGCTCACACACTGTTCCCCTAATTCCAGTTACACCATTTAGTTCTCCACAGTAAAGCTAGATCTAGATTTGGTAGATGCACAGTGAAAAAGTGAGAAAGCTATTTTGGCAGAGGAAGTGTGTAGAGGACTCTTTGGGTGGGATGATAGAAGCTGTTGAGCTGGAGAGTTCTATTCGACACAGAATCATTCTTATTTTGTATGTATGTATATTTTTATTTATGAAGTGCCACAGGATTACGCAGTGCTGTACAATCCAAACAATACAATTAAAATACAGACAAGGGAGAAGTGCTTAACAATAGTACAAGTGAAGTCAATTACAAGCATATCATCAAGAAAATATATCACTTTAAGTACAAGACCATGATTGAAACAAGAGGATGGAAGTCCCTGCCCCGTAGAGCTTACAATCTAAATAGGAGGGAGATTTACATAAACAGATAGGAGGGTAATAAGTGCACAAACATAAAGTGACAGCTCATTTGGCTATAGGTGTCAATTAAATAAGAAAATAAATGTAATAAATATATAAGTTATGAATAAATAGTTGCATAAATATAAAATAGACATGAAAACCAGTGCTAGTGCTCCAAGAGGTAAGATTCTAATTTAGTTTTGAAGATATTGATGGATTGCTCTTGGCAGAGGTAGAGGGGTATAGAATTCCAAAGATAAGGGGCAGCAAGAGAGAAGGGTTTAAAATGAGAACGAGCAGTTTTGGTGAGGGGTTCCTGAAGGAGGTTGCCTTGTGAAGAGCAGAGTTGATGGCTAGGCGCATACGAGGAGACAAGGGAGGATATGTAGGGAGGGGCAACAGAGTGAAACGATTTAAAAGTCAAAAGTAGGACACTGTAGATAATACGTTTATTAACTGGGAG
>JAKJJM010001318.1:0-11494 GCA_021901965.1 Pipa carvalhoi
ATATATATATATATATATATATATATATATATATATATTTTATTTATTAGTAGTGGGGGTCCTCTCATGCTTTCAAATAACTCTAATAAAATCCTTTTGATTTTGTTGTTCACAGACACTGGGATTTTTCTTTAAAGATTCCATAAAAAAGTTTTTGGTTACACAATGTATTCTCCTCCCAGTTGCATCTCTTCTGTTGTACATCATCAAAATTGGTGGCGATTTCTTCTTCATCTATGCCTGGCTCTTTACCTTGGTGGTTTCTCTGGTGAGATAACATTATTCTTACGTAGCTATACTAGTATTTACAATGCAGATTAGGTCCTTTCTGTTCTACAGTTCCTTCTCAATTTTTTTTTTACAGGTTCTTGTAACAATATATGCAGATTATATTGCACCCTTATTTGATAAATTTACGCCACTACCAGAGGGGGAACTGAAACAAGCTATTGAAAACATGGCTAAATGCATTGACTTTCCTCTGACCAAAGTATATGTTGTTGAAGGTAATCTTTTAGTTCTATTTTTCCTGTAAAGAATTTGAGAAGAAAGTGAGGGATGACCTAACTATTTGCCTATTTGAAGTGCATTCTCATATCGATCACTATTATAAAGTAATAGCATATTGGGAGCTATTTACTTACATCACCTAGCAGGTAGCAACAAAAAGTTCTGTGCATGCAGAGTCTATGGAGATGTTTTCCATTTTGTTTTTAATCTATGTGTGACATTTGGCAGTGTATGGTGGAAGTGATGGGCAGTAGGTATGAATTTTAAAAAATCTTAATATAATAAATAAATGGTTTTTCTGCCTGCCACGAATACGCTCTTTAATGACATGGCATTATGGGACTTCTTATTCCATTATTGGTAGTTTTTCTGAGCAGTCTACAGTATAATACTACAACCTTAAAATATAGCATTCTGGGTGATACACTGGGACAAGCAAAAACTGAATCTAATAAAGAAATGAGAAATGCCATATTAGAAACAATACATACTCTGGTTCCCCGAAAATAAAACCTAGTGCAATTTTTTCCAAGCTTAGAAATATAAGGCCTCCCCTGAAAATAAGACCTAGCTGCAGTAAAGTACAAGAAATATACTCTACTGGTACCGTGTTTCTACGAAACATATTACCAGTACTGTGTTTCTCCGAAAATAAGGCCTAGTGCGTTTTTAGGAGCAAAAATTAATATAAGACCTTGTCTTATTTTCGTGGAAACACGGTATGTGGGTTTTAATGTGTAAAATTATTTTATTTTGTTTTCAAAAACAGCTTCTTGTATAATAATAATGTAAACCCCTCTTTAATTTATGAGGTTAATAGAAGATCACAGAGGAATTTCATGCCCTGTATAAAAGTACTCTGACTTTAGCCTTGTGCTTTTATAATGTCATGGAACTCCTTACTGGCTATTGTCATCTTTATGAATTACAGAAAGGGGTACGTCGTCCTCTATATGTTTGACAGAATATACAGCTGCTTTCAGTTGAAATTAAACAGAATATTGAATTTCTCTTTCTAAATACAACTGTGCAAGTTTTATTTAACTAGGTTGGCTTGTTATACAGGTTCAAAGCGTTCATCTCACAGCAATGCATACTTCTACGGCTTCTTCAAGAACAAACGGATTGTTTTATTTGATACCCTTCTGGAGGACTACTCGCCTCTAAACAAGGAGGGTTCTGAGGGCACATCTGAGAATGAGAATACTGAAGTACATCTGAAAGTCAAAGTAAGGCAGATAAATAGGTTATCTCTCCTGAACATTTTGTCATGCATGCATGCATATGTGTGTTTTAGGAAACGCAAAAGGTCACATCTGGAAATTGACAGTGAAATGTTTCCATCTATTTGTCTTTTTTTTTTTTTTTTTAAATTACTGACTAACAGAATAGAATCTACAGCATCAAAGAACTTAAAGGTCCAGTAAAACCAGAAAAAGAGAATTGCTGTTTGGGGTGATACTGTAATTATTTCTATGCAGTAACTGTAAAAAATTTTTCTATGTATGTATAATTTTATTTATAAAGTGCCACAAATTTACACAGCACTGTACAATTCAACAGTACAAATATAATCTTTGAATGTTTAATTCCTGGTTTATTAGTTTGTATCTTTTCTCTCTTTTTCTGTGGATTGTAGCCATCTAATTTTTTTTTTATATCTTCTATGAAAATGCTATGTAAGAAGAAATGTCATTTCATTTCAATTGGATTATTTCTTTTTCTGGTATTACTGTTTCTTTAACTACAGACATTAAAAATGTTTGTTTCACTTTCCTTTATGAAAATGTATAAAAAATACTTAGATGTTCCCAGATATGCACCTCACCCACTTGAGAATGCTCATTATAGTAAGATGATTTTAGGTCACATGAAATGAGCTGTTTATTATGTGTTTTTATTTTTGTATGAAATTGTATGGGCTTTTAGATGCATGACAAATGTGTACTGTTTCTCCAATCAGAACATGAATAAGAAGCAAGGCTGCAATAATCAAGAAGTCCTTGCTGTGTTGGGCCATGAGCTAGGCCACTGGAAACTGGGACACACTGTGAAGAATATAGTGATTAGCCAGGTGTGTGAAAGAAAAAAAAATATGAAAAAATGTTAAATTATAAATTATGGATAAAACTTATATTTTGACCTCTGAGGAAACAGGATTATATTGGTATGCAGAGCATTGGTTCCTTAATCTGTGCTCAGACTGGCATTAGAAATGAACTCATTGGATATGCTCCTATATGAAGTGGAAATATGGCTGCAGGTTTGCCATGGTTGTGGATATCTAGCAGACACACGCAATCCTAGGCAGTGTTGCAAGAAGAGCATTACAACAGGGTGACTTTCTATCGGGTTGTGCCAGGTTGGCAATCCGGCTAGAACCGGGTCAAAACACTTTTTGTGGCGTTCTATGAAATTGGCAGGCTAAGGGTGAAATTTACTAAAATTGAATTCTTCAATTTTACAAAATTCGATTTTAGCATTTAATAAAATCGAAAATTTTCCGAAATCTGGATTTTGAAATTTTTCATTTTCGAAATCCAGATTTCTGTAGTGTATGTTAAGTGTAACGAGTGGTGCTTCCATGCGTGCACCGCTCGTTACATCTGGCTTCTCAATGCTGGCAGCCGCTGGGGAGTCTCATCTCTCCCCAGCGCTTCCTGGTTTGGCTTGGCAGCAAATTCAAATAGCAGTACTCAGCTAATAGAATTTGCCGCCGCTGATGTCATCCGTGACGTCAGCGGCTCCTGATTGGCTAAGCCAAACTAGGAAGCGCTGGGGAGAGATGAGTTTCCTCAGCAGCTGCCGGCATTGAGCAGCTAGATGTAACGAAGCGTTGCATGCATGGAAGCACTGCTCGTTACACTTAACATACACTACAGAAATCCGAATTTTGAAATATCTCGTTTTCCGGATTTCTAAATCGAAAATTCCATTTTCGATTTATGCATATCGAAAATGGCATTTTCGATTTTAGTAAATTTTGCCCTATCACTTCAAGCATGGCTCCTAAATTAGAGTCAAATAGATCTTTTATTGGACATTTGTAAAGTTTAAGATGACTGATTACCCATTGGCTCATATACAGGCCCAAGCTATTTGATGAATTTTCCTGAATGCTGATCGATTGAATTGCAAATTGGCAGTACATCCAGTCCATGTGAATCCATCAGTAAATTTGATGCAGTTGATCTTTATATGATGAATTAATTTTTTTTCCCACAGATGAATTCCTTTCTTTGTTTTTTCCTGTTTGCTGTGCTAATTGGTCGTAAAGAACTATTTGCTGCATTTGGATTTCACAATGCTCAACCCACCCTGATTGGATTGATGATTATTTTTCAATTTATCTTCTCACCATACAATGAGGTAAGTACATTTTTTAATTAATTTTTTTTTTTGTGAATACATCGGCAAGTCTTGCAAAGTTAAACATTGTGAGTCCTGGGAATTACATCCCACCCACTAGGTTTTACAGTTTTACCCATACTCTCACGGAACACGACATCTAGACAGATCTGTTTTGCCTTTTCTGGTCCCTGTCCTTAGAGGGCAGGTAATTCTTATTAAAGTCATGGAGACAGACTGAACTTGTAGGTAGACTTAAGCAAATTTTCCTTGGGGAAATCTAGTATAGGCGAGTTAACCACACCAGAAAGAAAGGAATTATGTCTGCAGGTTTTGCAATGTTAAACATCTGTAGATTGCAAAGTAACAATTAATTAGCACATGGATTGTGATATTGAGCTTATGCTACATGCATCGTTTTGCTGAATGTGTTTTTCTGTGTGGAAATGTTATTTGCACTTCTCTCCATTGACTTACATGTACTGCTCAAAAATGTTTATCCCTTTACAAAGCATGTGTTTGTAATTGAGTGGTAGATGGCAAAGCAAAATGAAAGAGTGAAAGGTGCAGCAAATTATCAAATGTGACATCACCAGTCACCGTAATTCTTATGGTGTGATAAGGCATCCACAGTCACTGACAGGATAATTGATTTTGAGAGGTGGGAACCTTTGCTATGCCTTTGATAATGTCATTTAGGACTTTGAGTCTAAATTAATGCTCCTGGGTCAGTGGAAAGTATTGTATAAAGAGCAGGGAAATGTTTTCTTTAGACATAGCACCTGAATTTAAAGCAGAGACATATTCTGAACTTTGATTATTTGTATCCATTATTTTAAACAAATACAGTTCTGCTTTTAGCTTGTTTCACATGTTTTTGTTAATTTTGCAGGTCCTTTCCTTCTGCCTTACAGTATTAAGCCGAAGATTTGAATTCCAGGCTGATGCTTTTGCCAAGAATCTTGGAAAGGCAAAAGACTTGTATGCTGCCCTCATTAAACTAAATAAGGATAATTTGGGGTTCCCTGTATCTGACTGGATGTTTTCAATGTGGCATTATTCTCATCCTCCTTTACTGGAAAGGCTGCAAGCCTTGAAAGTTGACAAACAGAACTGATAGTATTTCTGAAAACTTACCTTGGTCTTTACCTGGAAGGAAATACTAAAACTTTTTTGTTTTTCATTGCTTTGAGTAAAAACAGTTCAAAATGTATTGTTGTTGCATTTGAATGGAAGATATTCTAAAAAGATTTTTAAGAGACCTGGGATGGAATGTATAATTGTATATTACATTTTTTTTCTAATATTAAAAAGGTAATGGTTTTAATTAGACAAAGTCCTTTATACCATTGAGCCTTATTTTGCTTTTATAAAAAGACATTTTTGGAAAGTATGCTTTCTTAAGCCATTGCCTAAGGTTCAACCAATTGTTTTTCCCTGTTGCAGTTTTGTTTCATGCATTTAGCACAATAGCTTTTTCTTTGTTTAGAATAAATAAGATGTGTTCTCCAAAATCAATGAAAATGTGACTGGTTACAAATGTAAAGGATTGTTTTGATTTGCTATTGAATATGTTGGCTGTCCTCCAAACCTTATAATGAATGACTTTCTTTTTACATTTTGTTTGTCTTTAAATAAAAACGGTTTTGATTTATAATTAATGTATTGTCCATTCAACAGGTAAAATACAAATAGGATTGTATAGTCTGAAACATAGAACAAAACATGCTGTTTATG
Source organism: Pipa carvalhoi (assembly GCA_021901965.1). Lineage (NCBI taxonomy): Eukaryota > Metazoa > Chordata > Amphibia > Anura > Pipidae > Pipa > Pipa carvalhoi. The sequence continues at coordinate 5,596 of JAKJJM010001318.1, forward strand.
GCAACTGCAATAAACCTTTCTTTCTGTTCCTGGAAAACTGCCTATAGACAAAACAGCAGGCTAAATGCGATATTTAATAAGCCCGAAAAGACGCAATTTCATCTTTTCGGGTTTATTAAATGTCTCGCGAGATCATCTCGTGGGGATTTCTCTTTCCATATTCTGGAATTGGATCTTTCGATCAAAAGTTTTAGTATCCATAGAAGAGATGGCTACCTTTCCATCAAAAGATCCAATTCCGGAATTTGGAAAGCAAAATCCCCACGGAATGATCTCACGAGGAAATCTCGCAAGCTTAAGCCTGAAAAGACTCGAATCAGTCTTTTTGGGCTTAATAAATTTTGCCCTATTTGAGGTGGGAGCCATCCAAGTGAATGGCAATTATTTTGTTGTGGCTTTAACAGCATGCAGTAAAACCAAACAATTGCCTAGTTAAGCTTTGCCCAAAGGTTTGTACTATAATATGTACTAACACTATAGGGCTTTTTATCTACTGTTAGACTGAAGTAATCACTATAACATAGGAATGACTGGGAAAATCAGAAATAAAAAAAAATGGTGATAATGGCAATTGACTGCAAAGAAGTACACAATACCGGTATACTATACTGAGATTTGATTGTGTGATAAGGCAAAAAAAACTTATGATATTCAGCTTTATTTTAAAAATAGGACTTTAGGGCACTCTTCCTGCATGTGTATTATCTAAAGCAGGGGTCCCCAAGTGCCGATCCGCACATCGCCATCATGCGGCTTTCAGCGTGCTTTGGCTGGCCCGCCCACTCTCCAACCAGTCCATCAAACCTTTGCTGTATGAGGAAACCAGAAAATCAATCCCCGATCCAGGAAAGGATGAGGACCACTGATCTAAAACACCATGGCAAACAATGGGAGTAGGATAGGTCTGTCTAACAACATGGATTAACAGACAAAGCAATAAAATTCATGAATTTGACTTCAAAGATAATATTTTTACAAGTCTAGTATTTGAATAACTGCTATGCCTATCTAAATGGAAATTTATTTTTTGGCGTTACTGGTGCTATAAGGCATTATGAATAATTTGCAAATGATAATGGTGAGAATCTGAAAGGTATAGAAATTATAACTCTGTATAAATAAGGATAATTAAATTCAGTCATATCAGATATAGAAAGTGTGATAATCTTTATAACATATGCCAGAACTAAGAGACATACTGCATAATTACATTTCCCTAAACCTAAAACACTTTTGTTAAACAACATTTTAGTACTCCGCTTTGTGATTTCAGTAACAAATAAAACATGCTACAAATGGAATACTGATTTGAGGTATTCAGTGTGTATGGCTGAAAAGATGTTGTAAATGAACACATTTTTAATTAGGGGCGTCTATGAAAAACAATCCATTATGGGATTTCAGATCTACTTTTTTTAAATGGCAGTTTGTAACTGTGCACCAACGTTCACTGAGCAAGAGCTAGAAAATAAATAGTTAATAATTGGTTAACTTACTGTGTAAGTACACTTACCAGCTGTTTATAACAATCAGTACAACCGAACTTTAGTTACACACATCTGTTGCTTGTTTCTAGTAATTATACCGACCTAACCTATCTGCAGCTATATTAGTACTGTACCAATTTTTCCTAATTTATCATTTAAAGAGTAAAGGTAATCATACTAACCTTGAAAAAGCTCCTCTGTTGGAGCGAAATATGCATCCTTGGGAATGATTTACTTCCGCTCTATCCTCCTTTAGCTATTTACTCTCAGAATCTACTTCTGCCAATTGTTGGCACATTTTAATTTCTACAAGAGAACTTTATATTTACTCCACATACCATTACATAGAAAAATGTGCAGGTTCATCCCATTCCCTTTTTCCCTATCCAAATATTATTAAATAGGTCATGAGTATAAAGACCTCAAATTTGAAGGGTAGTGAAAATAATCAACTTTAATTTCAAATCAGTTCCAGGAGTCATAGAAAAGCATTTATCCATTACACAAAATGAGGTGGGCGACTTAATTGTACAAACGAAAGTCAAATAAATTGCCGAAATTAAATTAGAACTTCAGCCTTTCAGATTTATGTATTATTTAGTATAGAATGTGTTAATATGGGAAATAATAAAAGGGGGGGGGGTTGTTCCCAGATTATCCTTCATCTTTGATTAAAATCAGAAAAATTCTGTGCTAAATAACAGAACATTAGATTTTGTTTATATAAATACATCAGAAAACTGGCCTATTCCTATCAATGCAACAGTCAAGCATTCATTTTGCCAAATATTATTACTGATAAAATTTGCTGTGATATGTTTTAATAAGGAAAATATTCACAGAACTCTTGTTATCCACTTCTAAAAGCTACAGAACCCAGCTCTATTAAAGCTGCTAACACAATGTAGAGTCCTCATAATAAAATATACTGCAGATAACATACATTAGGCCCAGTTTTTTTTAATGGACTTCTAAAGAAATGAACTTTTGACTGGTCCTATCAACATATACAATGAAATTAGGATTCTCCATAGTCATTGTATTTGATGCATTATTTTTTAATCTCTTTGATAATCGTCTTCATCATTATCTGCTTTCTGTGAAGTTTTTAGAAATACAATTAACATTACAATTGCAAATAAAGTACACAGAGAACCAACTACAAGATAAGCAATGCCTAGAAATGAGTTCTTCCCTCCCATCCAGGACACACTGCTGAATACAACCTTCTTTCGTCCGTCAAAACTCAGTACAGGATAATCTATTGAGGCATTGTTAAGGTCACCAACATAAACTTTGAAACAAATAACAAAAAGTTGCGCTATGAAAAGGAAAGCGTGATTACATACAGTGTTTACAATTTATTACACCCTTCTTTTCATACATTATTCAAAAGTAAATCTCATGGTACATATGAGCCAGCTGTGTGCTACATTACAGTACCAGAAAACTTAAATATGAAATCACTATAAACTGCATATAGAGCAAACATGGGTATAAGGCTTTACCAAGAACCCCAAAAAATTATGCTTCTTGCCGATACCACAATAAAATACTTGAAAGGACATCTAGGGATTATAGTTTATGATGGACCACCTATTGGCAATATACATTTCCCAGCTCTTTCTGACACCTTGTAAGCATGTAAGAACGGGGTAAGGGTTAAGGTCTGAATATATTTGGAATTTGTTCCTTTTTTATATGGAATGTTGAAATATTATGACGTTATTTTGAAATCTCTAACTTATCAGTATAAAAATTCCCTTTCTATGGTTTTCCATTATAGTCCATAGATATATTATCCCAATCGCACTTCTAAAGTAAACTCTACCATTTTTCTCATATCCCTTCTGCAACTGTTCTGTTGACGTATGGACAGTTGGGTGTGAATGAAAGATGGGTTACCTTTCATGCACATTAAAAGAACCACAACTGAGATAGGAAGCATGTTAGCCTGTATGGAGGCTTTGTTTATGGTAGGTACCATAAAATTATGTACAATATATAAGTGCTTATTAGGAAAGAGGTAAATGTTTTTTTTGTAACATTTACAGATGTACATATGTGACACTAGCAGGATTGTCAAGGGCCAGTCAAAATGTGTGAGCAATGGTCTTACACCAAAGGCAAGAGAGACACATTGGAGTAGCCAGGGTTGTGGGTTCCCACCCAGTCTATGATGACACAGAGAGACTATGCTATTCTCACAAAAATTTTCATAAATTTCTAATCCAACTGCCATTTTCTACATTTCAATTTTAACTTATGCATATAAATAAAATGATCCAAGCAGGTAGGAGCACGAAGCAGGCAGAAATGACTGTGCTACAACAGACTTTGGTCCATACTACACTAGTAGCAGAGTGTTAAACTATTCCCAAAGTAAAGTAGAAAGGTTAGTTTCCATTTTAAAACACCAAAAGAACGCAGCAGCATTAAAAGATACTGTAAGTAATGTTCAGCAGGTATTCTCCAGTAGGAAGCCCTGATGAAAAGTTTCCGCTGTCTATTTTGCTGTATAATTTCCAGAAGGTAGGCAATGCAGCTGTTCGCATCCAGACAATAAAATCTTCATTTATAAAGCCATTGTTTGAGGAGATATCCGAAAGGTTGTATGCTGCAGTTAACCAGTTTGGTGGATTTGCTGTACCTTATAATCCAAAGCATAAAATTTAAAGGTGAAAAAACATTTGAATATGCCAAAAAAATCCATGGATTAACTATTGTTAAGTTAAAACAAACAAAACAAAAAAAAAAAAAAAAAAACCTAGAAAAACCAAAACACAGGAGACAAAATATAAATTTATGATACACAGTACTAATGATGGCTTTATGCTAAAAAGTTTGATTTTCTAGGGTGAAATTTATGCTTTTATAAGTTTTATTGTCTCTGCACTCTTTATATAAATGAAGATTAAAAATATATATATATATATATCCAGCAAAACTGACACATAAGCACTGTTTCATCATAGGTCTTGGGGAAAGTACCCTGCATCTCAAATGTTTAAAGGGTATGTAAAGTTTGGATAAAACATTATTTATATTTGACATGTATACATATAGAAAAGCCAACTTTAAACCTTAAAATGTAAAAACGATTTAGGGATCAGTAATACTGGTCTCTTGCTTAACCAGCCCTGCTCCCCCTCCCATTCTGTGTACAGACTCTTCCTCTGCAGTGCTGATAAGCTCCGCCCCCCGAATGACGTCACTCCCTATACAGAGAGCCATTCTTGTGGGGAAAACCCCTCCCCCTCTTCTCATCTCAAAAGCCTGTTCCTTTCACTTGAGCATGTGCAGATAAGACCTGTCCAACCGCCTGTGTGGTCAGCTGTGGACAGAGAAGCCAGGAACAGGAAGCGGCGTAGCTAAATGCTTGCTCTTCCAATACAAGGAAGTGCTGCAGAGGGAAGGAGCAGCTACAGGGGGATATTGAGCTCTGCTGAATTTAGAGGCAAGTCAGGAGTTTCTTAATCGTTATATTGCTTGACAATAGGTAAATAGGGCTTTTATAGCCAGGGTTTACTTACCCTTTTAAAAAAAAACTCCTTAACTTAATTTTACCTTGAAAAATGGTGCTTAGTGTTTCATTGCCATTTGTAGGATTTTGGAATTTGACATTGTAATCTGTCCACCAAGCTATCCCTTGTCTGGTCAAATTAACTGGAGTATATGATCCATTGGATTTATAGTACAGGGTAAAAACATCTGAAACAGAATAGCATACAGTAATTTAATGCATGCAATTAAGTGTAAAAAAATATATATATATTTATTATATAAGAGGAGACAGCATCTCATCCACGTGCACTAATTATACGAGTCAGTGAGTGCTGTTCATCCTGTTTTTTTTTGTTCGAAATATATACATATGTATATGTTTTAATAGAATAGCAATTTCAGATTTTAAAAAACTCAAACCTTTCTTTGATTATAGTTTAAGTGAAAAAAAAGCCTATTGATAAAAGCTTATTTCTATGTCTAAAATCACTTTTTGATGCATTTGTTTTCAGTATTGAAAAAATTGTTGTCAAATAAAAATATCAGTGGAAATCTTTATAAATTTCCCTCCAAATGCGATGATGTGTCAGGGTTCATTAGCATATTAATGAGGATCCAACATGGCGGTACTGAGATACTAGTGCAGCAGTTCTATAAGATAACACTACACCCCAAATGTATTGATTTGCTGCTTCATAATATAGGTCTAAACTAGCAGATCCTGTACTTTCAGCATTTTAGTTATGGTTAGGGTATATTAGGTCTTTTTAATATATAGCTTGATACATATTTTTTAATTTTATCTCTCGAATATTTCTGGACCTCTACTACTGCTTTTCCAGTCTGCAATTAACTGAGCTACTGGGTGTTAGGTTAATTAACCTAGCAACCAGAACATCATTTAAATG
>JAKJJM010001339.1:0-14264 GCA_021901965.1 Pipa carvalhoi
GGGAGAGACAGGAAGCTGGAAGGCCAGATAGAAGAACATTGCAATAGTCCAAACGGGATAGGACAAGAGCATGCATGAGAGTGTTAGCAGTGGAGTGAGAGAGGAAGGAGTTTATTTATTTTACTGCTAATGACTTAGGGTCTTATTGCCTAAAGGCTGAATAAGCTCTTAAAGCTCTAAATTTGCATCTATTGTCAACTTCGCCATGTTCGCTTATTAAGCAAACTCTGCGATTTGGTGGATACGCAACCAATTCGGGCGACTATGATAGTTGCGATCTAACAGAGCACTTCTCATCACTTTGCGTGCATGTGCACAGGTACTTTCACTATAGACTAAGCGGCGGAGTGTGTCGAAGGAGCAAATGTGACTAGGTGTACTGCTTCGAATTCACCCATTTGACTTAATTGGCGAATTGTCTGGCTGATGTCAGGGCCCCGCATTCTATTTCTGTCCAACTGACTACACCACACAACCCATCTGACAGCGATTGCCGCAGTCTACTCGTTCAACAAGACTATTTGCCGCTTAGTCAATAATACGAAGTGAATTTGCGACTATTTTGTAGATTGTAGCAAAGTGAATTGGACTGGTGAATTTACCCTTTAGTCAGTAAGGCCGTCAGTCCCATTGCAGGTTTAACTAGGCTTTTTAACAGCGTTTGTGACTGGCATCTAACTAGGTTTTTGCTATTCTCTTGTCCAGAAGTGGTTAAAAAAAAACTCAGTTCAGTCAGTGTGGAATAGTAGGTGTGACAAGTGACGAACATTCAGCAAACAGAACCACAAACTGATCCACTCATCATAGCATCCCAATTCCATCCAACAGTTTGACATACTATGTCATCTAAAATAATTAATAGCATCATAACTATTCTTGGTATCAGACATCCATGAGCACTTCAAGCAGCAGGCAGCAGGCAGCAGGTATCATTACTGATGCCTATACTATCTGGCTCTACTTAGATAAGAACTGGATTCAGACACTTCCATTCAGAGATCTCTCACTGTGACACAAATAATAATGCATTTTTAAACCTCCACTTCGCCCCAGAAAGATCAGAATTGTAGAATGTCAGTTCAAAAATAAAAAAAAATATAAATAATTAGCAATGCGCAACTGAAATCTCCTCCAAACTGTTTTTATATACACAAGTGTTTAGGACTGGTGAGCTGCTTAAATTGGTTTGTTCGTATTCCAGTTTAAAATGTATCTGTTATCTGCACATCATTGTATAGATTTCAATTGCTTTATTTATTTACTTGATTCAGGCCAAGCTATTTTTGCCATGGTCTGATGGGTAAAGGAGTACAGCAGCTCCAGGGATTATCTTGGGAAGCAAAGGAACAGATATATAAACCAAGAACCAACAGAGGAAAGATTCATGAACACTTCCAATAAAAGCAAAACACACTACTGACCGGTAATTGGCCTTTGTAGAAGTCTACTGACATGTAAAAATGAGATTACTCATACAGTGTTTCACAATGAGTACAGATGTATCTATCAGCATAGAATAGCAATCAGTTACATTACCTTGCTATCCATTAAGATAATTGATTATAATCAACTAGTCATTTTATTGCCAGTGGGGGAGCCGTTTAAAGGTGGTATCCCATTTTCCTGAAATATTTAATATTACTAACTATGAAGCTAAATCACTTGGATAGGTTCCATCATCTTAAAATATTTCTTGCTGAATGTAAAATATGCAAATTCAGAGATTAAAAGCACATTTAGCCAATATGCAACAGTTATTTTGGAATAGACAGTCAGGTGTTAAAGTGAATATACAATTTAATTGTATACAAGGTTTAATAATGATGTTAATTGTATGCTCGTTTATGGGTCCAGTTTTTATATAATTACAGATTTTAAAGTTAATGATTATTTTGTTCTGATTTAGCTAATCCTTCATATCTATTTAATTTTCCTTCTGAAATCTGTTTAAAGAGACTGAAAATCTTTGAATTAATTGAAGGCAGGGCACTCTGTGGATTGGTGTGTGGCAACTTGCCCTGCAGACACTCCTGCACTGCTATTGGTTAAATCTGGGGGGAGTTGATCATGGTCTCCTGTACAGGCAACCACACAGGATGTTAAAGTCACCTCTGGAGTCATTAGTCCTGGTTGTATATAGAGTTGTTTTAGGCAGTTTGCATTTGGTCTTCATTTTTAATTCTTTTGCAATTTTTTATTTTTTTTTTTTATTTTACCTGTTTCACTCACAATAGTATTACAGTTATTATCATTATTTTCATGTTTGGTTTATTTTTTTTTATTGTTTCCTATCTCTATTCCATCTTGCCGTTTTCTCTATTAGCACATCTAGCATAGCTGGGATGCATAATTTTTATACAAGTTAAAATGGCATTCCACTGGATATCAGTATGTAGGTTGTAAAATTCTAGATAATACCTTTATGTCCTTGAGAAATTTCTCTCACTGCTCTGGAGGTCCCTCAAAGACATTTCTAAATAATGAATCATAGAAGATGTATTCTGGGTTTCAAAGACATTAGTCTGTACAAGGATTACATTTTGCTTAAAAATGCACTGAGGGTGACAGTTGTAATGCTTTAGTCAAATATGTGGTGGCTCTTGTAGTGTGCAGCAACTCTTTCACAAGCTCGCGTTTTGTTTTTTCACCAAGGGAAAGGAATAGAAGTTAAGCCAAGGGCTAATTAGGTATGCCTGGTGAATTTGCACTTTGGTAAATAACCCTCTATGTCTCAACTTTAACAAACTGTCCCTTTAACAATGCTAGGTTGGATGGTGTCAGTAGATGCTTCTGTATTATTCACAGCACTGGGCAGGAAAGAAATGTAGCTAATAAAGGGGCAAATTGGGAAGCTTTCACTTCTCCCAGTGCACTCCTCTAGATAGGAGGAGCAAGTGGTAGGAGTGGAAGGGTAGGAGATGTGGTGTCTGCCCCCTACATCAGGGGACATCTCAATATGTGAGATCCAGATAGTTGAGCACTCAAAGAACTAAAATGTACTAGATTATTGGTATAGCCAAACAGTATTTTCATATGTGTAGTATTCCCCTGATACCTGAAATCTGGATGATTAAATCAAGTTTATAGTCCGAGGCTAGACAGCAGTCAGGGATAGAGCTTCTAATGGCCTCCATTGACTGATCCCATATACGTGTGTATCAATAAATGAATGAATGACTAAGATCCAGGAATTCTTTGTAACAGCTAACGGTAAGTAGATACTTGATCTTTTATTATGCAGAAAATGTTTGAAAAAATGTAAGGAAAAGTCCTGCCATGATCATGGGTTAAAAAATAGTACAGTATTTCCTGATGAAGCTGTCCACTACTATAATACACAGATCCTGGGTACTACCTCTTAGGATCGTATCATTAGCTCTAAATGCTTGGAAACCTTTCTGGACTAAGTTGTGGTCTGACATAAGCCTGTGTATTGACCCTCTCCTTTATTCAGTGAGGTTTTGAGCTAGAAAATCTACTCTATCACTAGCTGAACATAGCCTTAGGGATTCTATTATTAAGACTGTCCCTGTAGGGTACAAATTTTTTATCAAGGCAGAGGAAGGAACCAAAATTGGGATATGAACCAGGGTCATCTGGATCTGAGGCAGTGAACATACATATATACTTGTATCTGTATTGTTCCCGATTGTTGCTACTGTTATAGCCTTCCTTGAATCTGGACATTACAAAACTGTCAGATTAAATCTGACCTTGCCTGTGCAAGGAGCTTTCTTTGCTCACACACCTGAGCTGTATTGCAACAACTGAGCTATATCACTTCATCCTCAGAGCTACATGCTTTCTCTTGATCCAGCTCAATTGCTCCTATGTGTTCCTGTTCTGCTGATCTGGATCCAAGTACTTCTGTGTGTTCTCCAGTTTCAGGGCTTAGCCCTGTATAAGTTTTCCCTACCTTTTATAAAACTCTCCGTATTACAATACTGTAAACACTTTCTGCCTTTTCAGAAACTGACCATGTATTACCCTAAAAACTGCACTTGTTTGCTTTGAGTTTTAGTGTAGGCTTCCAAATTGTGCAGAATAATCTGGTGACATACAAAGCTCAAATTGTAGCAGAGCCACATTGTGTGGATGGAGATAACATTTTGAACTGTGTTTGAATTTAAGTTTTCCAAATTGAAAACAAACTTCTGGTTTCTATTTGAACCTTCACATTCACTAAGATTAGTAAATAAACAAACAAACTGAGCTAAAATATATACCTTCTGTATGGTATATATTTGGTTTGTATCTGTTTGTATCTATTATGGCTTTTGTGCTGTCACAGCAGCTTCATTATTAATTTCATGTATATTTTAATGTTGTTTGCATTATTTCTCTATGTGTTGTACTCATTTGGTATAATCCCCGCTCCCCCTGTTTCACATTGGAATGTTCCAGTCCATTAAGCTTCCTGCCTACATCTTATCTTACTAGAAGTAGGTATTAGTCACATAAATGGTAGGCTGGAAAAGCAAAGTTTTTTGACCTCTCCAGATTAGTATAGATCTCATCCCTGACAGGTCTGCAATAAACTACAGTGGATTCTACATCTGTGTCATCTGTGAGTTCAGCTACCTGTGGATCTCTTCAATTCAGCAGGGTTTGCATTTAGTCCATACAGACTGGGTCTCAGAGGTATGTTCTCTGCATAAAGCTTTAATTAATAAGATCTGAACTTTTCTTGGATGGGCAGTAACATATTTGCTTAGACTAAAACAAATATGAACCACTTATCTCCAGTCAGCACATATTTAATGCTATCTATGTTTAATGCTACCCTGCTAATAATATTTACATTTTATACATTGGCAGTGACCTAAAATGGAACCTCTCCACAGAAGAGAAATTCCTTGCAGCCTCTGTGTGTGGGGCACTGTACTAGGGGTGCTTCCTTCTATGGGGCATATATTGAAAGGGTTTTGAATTGTGTGAGGCACTACTGTATTTTCCGGACTATAAGGCGCACCTGCAAAAAAATACCTGCTAAGGCATCTTGGTTCATATATAAGGTGCACCGGCGCAGCGAGGGGGCGTGGCCAGTAGCCAACATGGCCTGACGCTGTCCTGATGCCGTAGAGTACAGCAGAGCGCTCACTTCAGCGTGGCAGAGCGATGGTTATGGGGCTGCTGGGCGCAGGGAGCTGTACCACCCACAGCATGATCGGGACCCCGAGGAGGTAGGACCGATCCATATATAAGACGCACTGGACTATAAGGCGCACTCGTGATTTTAGAGAAAATTTTAGTATTTTATGTGCGCCTTATAGTCTGGAAAATATGGTAAATTAGAGGAGCTGCTAAACTGTATAGGGCACTGTATTGGAGAGGATGCTGAACGTTATAAACACTACTGAAGGCTGCTGAACTGGAAAGTATATTGGTTGGCTTGCTTTACTTTATGAGGCACAATTATAGGGGTCTGCTGCACTGTAGGGGGCAATATATTATGGAAGATGCTGCACAGTTGGTACTTTCTGCAACGTATTGGGCAGCAGTAGCTTAATGGGGCCAGGGTGACACCCTGGTGCTTTTTAACAGTTAGGGGGTCATTCCGGTAGGTACGAATTTTCTGTCCCGAATTCACTTATAGCGAACTCCCATTATAAAGTCGCGACCGCGACAATTCTCCCATTATAAAGTTGCGACTGCGACAAGTTTTTAGTCGCAGTCGCAACTTTATAATGGGAGTTCGCTATAAGTGAATTCGGGACAGAAAATTCGGACCTACCGGAATGACCCCCTTAGACATAGATAGGAGCCAGTTGATTTTTTGGCCGGATTCAGTAAGATACTGGTAGGAAATTGAAATGAATTATAAATGCCACTAAAAGCATTTATTGAACAGTGACAAGTAGACAGAAGTATAACTGTCTCTATAAGAAGGGAAGACAAGACAATTTTACTGTGATTGCTGCAGCCTTATATGATTACCATATGCTTAATAGATACAAACCACAGACTGCTGGAGGCAAAATAAAACCCACACTAGGACCAGCAAGCCCCTCTCAAGCCACCAAGGTTCATACAAAAGCCACTATTCAGCCATCTGCTCTCCCACCAGCAGGCACTATAAATCCAGCCATTCTCAATTCCCCCTGCAGGTTGTAGGAGCCAGGAAAGCTGCTGTAGGTGACTGCCGCATGGCTTCTCAGTCCCCCTCTCCTTCCCACTCCTGTTACCTTCCTCTGTACCCCCTCTGCATTTCCAGGAACCTCTTCTGCCTCCCTTTCGCTTCTGTTTTTGCTCTGCCATTTCTGGCAGTAGCCTGCATCCCCTTTGCATTATAGAATGGATATGAAATAGATGAGACTAAAATATGCTTTGATGAGAGGTGTTTAGTAACCAGTGTAAGACACGGTAAGTGGTGTACTTTCTGGATTATTTTAGGTAACTAAAGGATTAATTAAGGGTTTAATTAAAGCTCCATTACAAGACACCTGTCCATAGTTAGAAGTGCCTCCCACAGGATGTTGTAACCACATAACCGTGACAGAAGAGAGCATGAGATGGCATTAAGCATATGAAGGTGATTGCTTTAACTGAGAAACATGATTGAAACAGTTTGGACTGCTGTGTGATGAAGTAAAGTGTTGACAAATAATTCATTAAGATGTATAAGGCGTCATGTTTTCTGTCACTGCACATGCATCTATAATTATCATCATATTTTATTAAATAGCTAAGATTCTGAAGTACACTGAAAATAAAATGACTATATCTTGCAGTCTATATCTATCTATCTGTATCCGTATCTATCTATCTGTATCTATTTTTATCCGTATCTATCTGTATCCATCTATCTGTATCTATTTTTATCCGTATCTATCTGTATCCATCTATCTGTATCTATTTTTATCCGTATCTATCTATATCCATCTATCTGTATCTATCTGTATCCATCTCTCTGTATCCATCTCTCTGTATCCATCTCTCTGTATCCATCTCTCTGTATCCATCTCTCTGTATCCATCTATCTTAGGTAGGTATGTATCACATGTCTCATTTAATTATGAACATTTAATACATTTTGACAGAGATACAAGAAAACAATCCTTAAGGATTTAAAGCAACAAGTAACAGAATATAAATCATAGCTAGCTTTGTAAATTACATCATACAGATATATATGTAATGTCTTCCTCTCATTCAGACTGTAAGCTCTATGGGGCAGAGACCTTCAACCTCATGTGTCATCCACAACCTGGTACTTAAGTGAATTATCCTTGCAATACTACACTTGTATTGTTTATTGCACTTTTCCCATGTCCATATTGTTCTTGTGTTGTTAAATTATACAGCGCTGCGTAAATTTGTGGCGCTTTATAAATAAAATTATACATACATACATATACATCCAAACATTTATTACAATACCCATGAGTAACAGAATAACCATATCTACATTTGAGCAACTATATTTAAATAATAGAGGATATAAGCTTAGATTCTGAAACAATTGTAAACCATACCTTATGTCCAAGACTTGGTGAACTGTTCCATCAAATTTAACAAAGAAATTGGAGGAATATGATGGATCAATAAAAATAAAATATCAGGGACAAGGGTGTATCAATTGGGAAACCTGAAAAAAATCTTTATCCCAGCAAAGCATCTTGTCACAATGAATATTATATGGTGGTTCTGTCCTACAACATATCTGCAGGATGCAGTTTTTACAGTTTATTATAGGAAAGACGAGCAGTAGCTTCACACATGGTCGATAATCTGCATTATTTTAGATTTTAAATCTTGACAAGGAAGAGTCTAGCAATATTGTGCAGAAGCTAAAAAGCAAAAGTTCAAACAACCATCAGTGACAGCAAAAAAAGAATTAGGGAACTTTGCAAAGCATAGATATTATCTGCAAGCACTCAGTAGATCTGTGCTGCATTCAAACAGCATCATTTCACGTTAATGAAATCACCTTATCCATTCTATCTACTTGACATGCATCAGAAACTCTGCAAGGAGCACGCACTGCTACATTTCAACTATAAAAATTACAAACAAAAGTAAAAAAATATTTGCAACTTAAATGGTCTCCCTGCTGCCGATTGTTACCTGTTCAATGTTTGGTTAAAAAAAAATCTGAAATAGCTATTCCTAAATATTGTAATGAATGTGCTCTGTAGACTTTTTAAAGCTGTGTTTGTAGATTTTGTATGGTTATACAAAATCAGGCTGGTCTGGTAAATGATTAAAAAGAAAAATGATTCTTTGCAATTATTTTTTCTTCTTCTGCGCAGCAAATATGTTAGAAAGGACATTCTGCTAACTAAATCTAGCATAAGAAAAACTTAAAAAAATGATTTGTATTTATTCATTTATATAGCGCTGATCTATTATGCAGCCCTTTACAGAAATTCATCATTCACTTCAGTCCCTGCCCCTTGGAGCTTACAGTCTAATTTCCCTATTCAGTCACACATAGAAAATTAACCTGTGTCATTTTGTTTTTGGATATGGGAGGAAACTGGAGTCCCTGGAGGAAACCCACACAAGTACGGGGAGAACATGCAGATGAAGTCCAAGGTGAAACTGAACCCAGAACCCAGAGCTACAAGGCCACTGAGTCACCGCACTGCCCTCATTTGTGGATAATTTAGTAATCTATTACTATACTATTTACTATCCATTAATAAAACTTGTATTGAAAAAGGGTAACCAGTGAAAAGGAGGCATGTTTCAATCTTTGGAGCTCCTTCATTGCACATCATAGCTACAGTAATACCTCTGAGATTAAAAGTAATATAATTTACAAATATATAATTCACAGCAGCATCAGAATTTGCATGGAATTTATTGCAGTTTATAATCTTATAAAGTCTAGTTTTGACATCAGTACTAGTCATTTATGACTTGACAACTTTATTTTGAAAAATGTTGATGCTTATCTTCTCTGGGAGTCACTTCTCCTATCTGCATCCCTACAACTGCCACTGTATCCATCCAGTGATTAAATACTTGACAGTGGATTATGAGATTTGTAGTCATGCATGCACTGAAACATTATTATATGACAGTGAGGAATTTTCTTATATATATTAACCAAAAAAAAAAAAAAAGTTAAGCAAGACTTCTGTCAAATGAGCATCAACTGGTTCTTCTGCCTGTCACTAAGACCCTCTTGTGAGTGACATGGCATCCTGGGAATTTTGGTCTTAACAAGCTACAGTATAATACTACAACCTTAGATTAAAGTATTCAGTAATACAACGGCACAATCAAGAGCTGAATATAGAAAAGAAATGAGAAAATATTTTTAGGAACAATCGTATGAAATTTGGTTAATATATTTCAAGGTATAAATTTTATTTCATTTTTCAAACAACTTTGTGCATTATAAAGGATAATTTACCACCTCCTGTAATTTATGAGGATTTTAAAAGTCACCTTGGAGTTCTTGCCCTGTATAAAAGCACTTGGCCTGTGGTCTCTTGTTGTAAAATGGTCAAGGAACTCCTCATTGACCCAGTACTAAAACCTGTAGTATATAACTTGTTACCTGTGCTTCCTTTTGAGCCTACTCATTTAATTATATCAATTTGGCTTCCCTCCCTCCGTCAATGTTGTATCTACTCCACCATCACTGAGTCAAACTCTAAACTGTGCATGTATCAGCTTAATGCAGAGTTGGACTGGCCCACCAGGACAAAGGGAAAATTCCCGAGGTCTCAGTGGGCTATCCTGAAGTTTCAAGCTGCATCATTATGGCATATTCTTGAAGGTAGAGTAAAGAAGGTAAAGTTTTTTGTAGACAAAAAAGAGGTATAAAATAGAAGTAAGTCTTAGGGACTTAAGAGGGAAATTAAGAGATAAGAAAAAAAATCTTTGGTTTAGTGTGCCCCCAAACTCCTTTTGAAACAAAAAAAAGAGTAGGACATGCACTCAGATATAATCACAGGTGCTGTGCTTTGGTCTAAAGGGAGAGCAAAGAACCATACAGAAATAGAGACCAAACAGCTGCACGCACACTGAATAGGAAATAAAAAATATAAAATATAAAAGAAAAATAAATGTATTGAAGTATAATATATAACTTTATTAAGCCATACAGTTGAGCCTATACAAAGGCTACCGCTAGTGAACAAGTGCAAAAACATATATATATATATATAACAGAACCATATACCCCAGTCCCTGCTCTACGTGTAGAACCAGTATGTCAATAGTAAAGTAAAGGAGTTGAAAAATAACAATGTATTAACTCAGTTGCATACAAGTAATACATGTATGTTTTCATTTGACTCTATTGCAGCTGGGCTTTACTTTGATTACCACCATTGCTACATTCATTTTGTTACTTGTATGCAACTGAGTTAATACATTGTTATTTTTGAACTCCTTTACTTTACTATTGACATACTGGTTCTACACGTAGAGCAGGGACTGGGGTATATGGTTCTGTTATATATATATATGTTTTTGCACTTGTTCACTAGCGGCAGCCTTCGTATAGGCTCAACTGTATGGCTTAATAAAGTTATATATTATACTTCAATACATTTATTTTTCTTTTATATTTTATATTTTTTATTTCCTATTCAGTTTGCGTGCAGCTGTTTGGTCTCTATTTCTGTATGGTCCCAAACTCCTTTTGGGCCTCAGCATTTCAGTGGGCAATAGCTTAACGTGCAACACAGCGTCAAATGCATTACTGAAATCTATACATAAAACATCAACTGCTCCACCCTGACCTACAACAACCAATTATTTTTTTTATTACCTCTTAGTGGTAAACATATACTGGAAATGATACTGCAAGTCATTTTATTTCAAGAGTTCAACCATTCATTTTTCAAAATTTAATCTATCACTTTCCCTACTACTAATCCTGGACTTACTGGTCTATGTGTTTACTACTCTTGAGTGTATCCCATCTGGGCTATGCTTTAAGAATAAACATATTCTGATTGAAATAAAGTAGTAAGAAGTACCACGGGATCAGGTTATGCACCTGTTCTGCAGTAAAATGCAAGCTTCTTACATATTTCATTGAATTCATTTAATAGTAGACAACAAACTTGTTAATAGTATACATCTCCAGCAGCTGCTGCAGAAGCTAACATAATTTTAGCATGAATGTCTGTGCTAGAAGAAAAATGTATTCAAGTCAAGCAAAAATCATTAGATATATATCTAAAAAACACATACATGTATATAACTGCACTTGGCATCAGACTGGCTTATGGGGGCCCACTGGGAGGCCCCCCTCACCAACTGATGTCACATGACATACAATGTAGAGGAAGGACGAGGTCTGGCCTGCCGGGTGGGCCTGCTTGGGGACCCAGGTCCTGCTGGAAGAGTCCGCTCAGGGCCTGGGGCCCACAGAAATTTATTCCCAATATACTGGCAGGCCAGTCTGACACTGAATGAACTCACATAAAAAGTTCAGTGCTGTGCAAACATGATGAAACATAATGAAAACATATAGTAAATGTGAGTAAGTCTTTGTCCCAGGCATATAACTTTACACTGGACAGAACACAACATTACAACTGTCCTTAATTTACATCATCTGTGGTGAAAAAGTGCTCTCTGTGTAAGAACCTCCAAAACAGACAAGTCCTGCCTGCACTACGTTACAGCTGCTCCACCACACAAAAGCAGGTCCCTCCCTGATAAACCATCTGCTGGTTCTTTACCTGTTAGTGTTCTGATTCTCAAATGACCTTCTCTGTATGTTCATGCTCTTGATTTTTTTATCAAGACACTTTTCTTGGTATTGTGTGCATGCTCCATTTCTGGATTTCTTTTCTCAAAACATGGTCAACCTCTCATTGTTCTCTGCAGTGATTATTTCATCCCCCTTTACATGGTTTCTCCACCAACAATAATCTGGCCTCTTTGGGTTGCACCAATAGCACCTATTCCCAGCTGAGTGTACTGATCCACAGCTCATTCCTTAGGGCATCCTTTGTCCAAAATCAGTATCGATAAAACTACATCACTGTGTGACCTAGGGAGATCAGCTTCCTTTGTCCATGCTCTTAGAAAGATCAGTAAATAAATGTTTCTACTATCACCTTACAACATTACTACACCATTGGGAATAGCTTGTGATCTAACTCTCTGGTTTCTTGCATGAGAACCGTTATTGCTTTTACTGCAATGGCATGTATAGAAATTAATTACCATTCAATAGATTTTCTAGCTTAGGGAAACAATTTTGAGTGGACAGACTGTAAAGTAATAGTTCACTGGGGTTCTGACTCTGCCAGAGTCTCTAGAAATGAAGATTTATCATTCTTTAAAGTTTTCCAATATTTTTTTTAGTTTTCTTAGCAGAAAAGGTGTTAAATGCTAAATGTAATTACTCTCTTTTTTATATGTGTCCTAACAAGCACTAACTTAAAGCAATGAAGCTATTATTAAGCTTAATTAGGGTTGCAGTCAGAAGAATGCTGGTAATTACCTGGAAGTGCATGTGTTATTGCAGGCTAGGTTACAGGTCAGTGTCTTCGTTACAAAGCTACCAGAATCATTACTCACCAAGCTCTTTCTAAAGGATATTTTTATTAAGATGAGCAGTAGAAACATTTTTCTAAAAATATATATTATTTTTAAATTAGAAGCTGATGTTAGCATAGCTTCATGCAACAACACAAGCATTGTTACTCTTCTCTGCCCCATGTCTGTATAGAAAAAATATTAAGACTTGTAGAAGATCAATGTTAGCAAACAAGAATTAGGCACTACAATCTTGTTTACTGTTTACACTATGAGAAGGTAAATAATGGGAATTTCCATAACACAGGTAAAAGGGCAGTGAGGTGTACTTTCTCAGCAACCCTATGTTTGTCTCAGATTTGTAATCATAACACAACCTATGCAGAAATCCTTGTTTAGGTGAAGCTTGGAGCACTCGTGTATGAAACAAACAAAGTATCTACAGATTAAAGGAAATAGATTTCTTCCCTAGGAAGGTAAAAGTGACCTAAGTGCTGTAGCAGTTTGCCAGCCCTGTAGAGGGTATATTATATTATCTGGGCTCAGTTTGAATGATTCTTGGCTGCTGCAAATTCCTATGGCTTGCGGTGGGGTAATGCCCTGTGTGCGTTATGCAATTTGTGTTTGTGGACCTTTAAGAATGCTGGTGCGTAGACCACTCCCATACTCCACACCAAGTTTAAAAGTTTAACCCAGTTGTGTATGAGGAGTCTCTGAGTAAGAGAGAGAGGCTGGGAAAGACAGGAGCCAGTAGAGCGGAAGGCCAGAGAGTAAGCCTGACTGGGAAGAGAGTGCCTGAGAGGAAGCCTGCGTCTAAGGCTAAGAAAGTCTGTGCCTGGAACAGGTCAGGGAATACCTGTGACAAGAAAGAAGCTTGGAACATGTCAGGAAATACCTGTGGCGCACTGGAACCTGGGCGAGATACATCCATGTTATATTGTCATTGAAAAGTTACTTCAGGATTGAGCTGAGGGAAAAGCTTATTGTTTAAACTGCTGTTTACTGGCTGAAGCAAGTCTTTCTGTATATGTGGATTTTTCTACAAAAAACTGTGTGTTTCACTTATTGTGTTGCCCTTACCTGAAGAAAACATTAAAAGGACTGTTATTTTTTTGTTACTTAACAAAGGTCTGAGGGACTGTTATTGCAAATCCCTAATACAAGGTAAGCTAATCCCTTACACAGTGCCCTTACTAAATCTATAGGAGGGAAGGTTCTGACACTATCATAGGAAGAGACTCTTCAATGTAAGTGTGATCATCCTAAATAAATAAACAATTACATACATAAACACATTCTGAATTTTTATAATACATACTCCAAAAAACAATCATAAACTACTCATGATGATGTTTATATAGTGTGGGCTGAATAACTTAAGTTAAACTCTAAGGGGGTCATTCAAATAAACTGCGAATTTGCCTTGCTGAATTCACAGATAGCGGACTCCCATTATAAAGTTGCGACCGCAACAATTTTTTTAGTCATGGTAGCGATTTTATAATGGGAAAATTGTCACGGTCGCGACTTTATAATGGGAGTCCGCTATCTGTGAATTCGGCAAGGCAAATTTGCAGTTTATGGAATGATCCCTTAAATTAATCTCAAAATATCTAACAAAAATGGAATCATTATACTATTTGGTTCTCCTATTTGGCCATTCACTCTGACACACTTGAACACACTCACCTGTATATAATGATTGTGATGGCAGTCACGGACTTTTTGATTGGACTTTAATTGGTTAAATTTAGGGACTTTTTGGACTCTAATTGATATCATTTAATCAGGTCAGATTCAAAGTT
>JAKJJM010001370.1:0-10146 GCA_021901965.1 Pipa carvalhoi
GTCGGAGGTGAGAGCGCCCCCTCTCCCCCGCTCGGCGCCCCTATCGCCTCGGTGCCCCGAGCGGCCACCCGCACCGCCCGCCCCTAGGAACGGCCCTGACGACTATCGAAGACGCCCAAATTGTATTATATTTGTATTGCTGAATTGTACATAGCTGCATAAAATTGTGATCCTTTATAAATAAAATTACACATATATACACACTTAGTACCCTCTTAGGTACCAGGAACATACCATATAGTTAAAACTCACATTGTCAATTCTGTGTATCATCTGCTCTCTATAATGCCTGGCAAGAGTTGCTCAAGTAATTTAAACTGTTTCTCATGTTTATGCCCCAAACCCCTTTTGTGATAACACCATACCCTGTATTTTCTTGGTCTGCTAGAGGTAATAAGTGACTAGGAGACCTCCTACATGAATATGTGCCCTCCACCTGCCCACACCCTGAGGATAAGGACATCACTGATATTTGGAAATAGAAACAGATGGTTTAACTCTCACCCGTATTCCTAACAAGCACTAATATTTATATATTATGTTCTGTGCCCACTTTCAGTGTAAGATAAACTCTCTGCTTTATAAAGGCCTTGTCCAGTAACAACTTTTTCACTTTATTACTGCCAAAATTAAATGGCAGCCTGTGCCTCACTTATTGCCTGGCAATAGTTCAGAGATCAGTAGCAGGTAACAGTTGTTTACCTACAATCCTATCAACCCTACCGCACACTTGGCTTACATAGGTAAATATAAATAACATTCTGTCTGCGTCCAAATAATTGGTGATTTGGGGCACAAAGTGTTGATATCATAGCACAGCTGTGTATAAATTAGATTAACTTAATTTAGAAATTTTCAAATTTTTCTTTTTTGTTGGAAAATGAATCATACTTTTTTGCCAGCTTTTCTTCTGGGTAACCCTTCCTATGAGAGAAATCAGCTAATATGGGATATCATTTTTTTGTTTTATGCTATACAAATGCAGCATTTTGAGACTAATGATTTGAAGTACTGATTTTTTAAAAAGTATGAACACATGAAATACCTAGGCAGAAACATCTAATTTTATTTTAGCTTTTACCATTTATTTTTCTTACTCTGTTATACAATTTTACGTAAACCATATTCTATTAGTTATTTGGGACCCTTTATTTCTCCCCCAGTATTTATAGTTTTACTTTACATTTATGAGCATGGAAAAAATAGCCCTGGGCTAGCCTTGCCAGAAATGGGTCCTCAGCACAGTAAGTGGGTTATTCTCTAATGTCCAAATTGTAGTGTACAGGTCTGAATTCGCCAGCTAAAGACAGTCGCAATAGACTGCTACTGTCACAGTTTTTACTTTACAAAGGAAATGTTGTCAAAGCTGGAACTTTAAAAATTGTCACTGTCGTGACTTTATAATGGTAGAATTGTCATGGTCGCAACTTTATAATTGGAATTCGCTGTTTCAAATTCAACAGTTGAATTCTTACTTTAGAGAATAACCCTTTCAATGTTTTGACAACTTGCACTACTCATGATTAAGTTTTCACATTGGTCACTAGCCCATGCAGATAACCAATAATTGCACTGCATAGTAGCTTGTTCAGTTACCCATCAGTTGTACTGCATAGTAGCTCAACCTGCAGTTCTGAAATTATGCTGCACATTGCACATCAACTTCACTGCACAGTAGCCCACCCAAGCCTTAACTGGTGAGCTAATCTACTCATCATTGCTCATAAATGTTCTCTTGCATCAGTGCTCCAGCTTGCTCAGTTTGTTAATGATCAATGAAGGTGATGGGATACTGAGCTCTTTTTCAATGTGCAAAATAACTGATGGGACACTAAACACTTAGGGGGTTATTTATTAAAGGGCAAATTCACCTAGCGTAGTGACCTTGCGTCTGTTCACGTCACTATGATCAGGAAGATGCAAATTCACTTCTCCTTATTCATGAAGCAGCTGATAGACTTGTTCAACAAGTGAATAGTGTCGGATATGT
The DNA here is from genome assembly GCA_021901965.1 of Pipa carvalhoi. NCBI lineage: Eukaryota > Metazoa > Chordata > Amphibia > Anura > Pipidae > Pipa > Pipa carvalhoi. The sequence goes on from JAKJJM010001370.1 coordinate 1,991, forward strand.
AGTGTGGCATAGTCAGTTGGACAATAGCGGGATGTGGATTCATGAGAAGTGAGACGAATTCCCCCAGTGAAGGGCAGTGATGTCATCCTCACAGTATCCCATTAACTGTATTAAGTGAATAATACATCAGTTTCTATGTCACCTTGTCCCTAGTTCATGTTGTCAGTTGGTCGTATGATTTATTGTCACTTTAGAATAAACAATCACCTTACACTGCACTGGAGCCCTGCCATCAACCCCCCAATTCGCCACTGTGATGTGGCGGAGTCAAATGGGCAAATTTGGAGTAGTACACCTTGTGGAATTTGCTCTGTCGACAAACTCTGTTGCTTTATGGATATCATAATTATCTGTGCACTCAAGAAGAGTTCCGTAAGTCCGCGACAGTTGTAAGCATCCGAATTGGTAGTGAATTCGTCACATCGTAGAGTTTGTAAAATAAATGGAGTTGGAGAAGTCACAAAAGAACATGAATTTGGGCCTTTACATGACTTTTCGTCCCCTTAAATAAATAACCCCCTTAACTGGAATACTAAGAAATGCACACTGTATATGTATATTGAACTATGTAATTGGGCTACTGAGGAAATAACTGGCTTGCGGAGCAACAAGCAACAATTACTAGGTGAATAGCCACTGAGCAATAAAGATAAATAATTCATTTAAAAGAAATCAATAGGCTGCTGAGGAATAAAATATTACTAATGGGCTACTGGACACCAAACTAACTGAAGTCACTTTAATAGTGATATACTTGCTGCTTTATTTTATTATAGCTCATAGGTATAAAGCTTTTAGTGCAAGTGTTTTACTAATGGCTTTGAGTTGAAACTTACCTGATTTGTATCTGGTCCTTGATAATTTTGTGAGTTGGCTGATCTGAAGCTACCAATGTAATTCTATATTGTCGGGTTGACTCCTGATTTTGGAGTCCAGGTGGATATATTTTTGTGGGGTTGCTGAAGTAGTGACATAGTCCTTATTAATTTGTTCTGTGTTATCTCTGCCATAGAAATTTGCAGTTTTATATTGTATGCAAATTTTGGCAGTCAAAGCAATACAGTACAGTAAATGATAATAGTCAATTGTGCAGCTTGGTTGCTCTGCGGTTGTGTGCAAGTCTGTGCATTAGTTTTCTGTTTGCTGCTAGCCAGCGCAATTTGAATTATTTTTCAAACCTCCCCAGTCATTCTCCATTACAGTTTGAATTTGTTCTTTAACAGTTTTTGATGTTATATAATAGTGAGGTGAGATTATTACATAGTGTTTCTTAACTTTTAGTTATCCTTTGTATAGATGTGGTGGTATCAGTATTCTTATTTCTGCTTGTATTAATGGCTATCATAGCACAGCACTCTGTTAGACCTAAAGAACATTATTATCTAGAGCAGGTGTGGGCAATTAATTTTCCCATGGGGTCACATGAGAAATAGGAATGACTTTAGAGGACCAGCCTTCCCCCCACTGTGCTGCCCCTCCTACCTACTCCATACCCTCTGAAGGAAGGGGGCGCTATATTGGTGCCCACCCCCGCCCTCCTTCTCACTGTCCCTACCTCTTCCCTGTCCTGGCTCTGTCTGATCTAGTGTTTAGCGGTACCCCTCAGTCAGGCCCTGTCACCCAACGTTGGCAGAAGGGCTGGGCCAAAGATGTCCATGGGCTGGATTTGCCCACCCCTGATCTAGACATTGTTTGCACACAGTAAGTCTGGGTAAGGTACAGGACATTCAGCGGAGCTGTCCCAAGGCTGCAGTACAATAATACTCAGATGTACTTCATTGATGTTAGTGCATCTTCCACACAACTTTGCTGTAAGGTTCCCTGATTGATTGATCGTCCTTCAGCATGGAGGTGATACAGGAGGCACTGCATCAGTTCAGCAAACAATAGTGTCCCAACCAGCCATTTTAGGCTTTAGAATATAGCTTATTGCAGGAGATGGCCTACTTAACACCGAGCAATGAAACAAAAGTTTTCAGTGTAAATAAATGTGCAGAAAAATGAACTGTCATTTTTGGGGGTCCTGTTTGTTGCTGGAGCCCATGTGTTTTTGTCAACCCTGTCCTTCAGCACTAGATTAGGACTGTATTCTTTATTGTTATGTCCACTCTATTGCAATGTTACTACATTTTCTTTATTTTGACACCAAAGATATTAGGATTTTATAATGCCTGACACAGCAGAACATAGCTATTAGTTTGTTTTAAAAACACAGCTGACATATAAAGCAGACAATGACAGTACTACAAACAACCGTTGCACTACACAAACTATTTTCACTTCATAACTTTTAAATAAGCCAGAAGCAAAAAATAAAGAATGTTGCAACTAATCAAAATATACTAAAAATCAACATCTATGGATTTTCATATTAATAACACTCATGTTACTGTGCTGCTGTGCCTGTGGGTGTTAATAGAAAATCAATGCACATGGATTTGAAGCACATGCTGTTTGGCAGCCTAGGGCCAGTCTAGGTGTTCACAGGAGCTGAACTTGTGGAGAATTTCTGATTATTATTAGCATACGTTTGAGAGAAGTTTTTTACAGTGTAGACATTGTGTGATAGGTAAAGGACTGTGGAGTTATACAAGAACAATGGAAAATGTTGATGATAAATGCTTTTGTTTATGTTATTGAACATGTTTAATTTATTGAGTGTATACATTTAAAATAATAATTGTTTAGGGATTTATTCAGTGGCCATATTCAACAATTCATTTTAATTTGCTGTTTGTGATAATGTTCCTTTAAATATTGACTTACTAAACCAATGTGTCTAACAGGAAATCAGTAGAGCTTGAACTAATGCTATTTGATGAGTAGTGTAATGCTGTGTGTATCAGACAGGCAAAACTGTATGACATCTATGGCCATAAACATTTACACAAGGGATAGAGTAAATATAATATGTGGAACTGGGGAAGCCCGCTGCTAATTTTTTCTCGTGCTGCCACTGGCCATCAAACACCACTTTCTTACCTTCACAAGCTCTGTGAGCAGGTAAGGAAGCATGGCAAGCACATTCCTCCCTCAGTCTGCTCTCTTCTGTCCTAAAGATGTCTCTGGAACTCTGGTGACCAATAGACCACAGATGACAGCTACACATGTAGTGTACAGGAGTATACACTACTAATTTAAGTTGAACCCTGTTACTGTTTATAGTGTAATGTTATGCATTATTTATAATTATGTAAGAGAATGTAAAGTTATGATCTGTTCTGTAAGGGTTAACTTGTTTGAACAGCTCCAGGCAGGAGGGGTTGCCTGGGAAACATAAAGGGGGAGCCAGAGGGCAGACAGGAACTTGCTACCAGTGTGTGCAGGGAAGTGCAGGAAAGGGAAAAGAAATGGAGTTTTACTGTACAGAGTGATTGCTGGAAGGTGAAGCAGCCTGGTTTCACACAAATGGGAACCAGAGTACTCCTGATTTACTCCCCACTGCAGAGACCAGTCCAGTACTGTATAAAGCATCCAGAATTGAAATAAAGTAACAGACCCAGCAGCCAGGGAAAGAGCAGGAAACTCCATGAGGCAGAAACCAGCCCTGTACAGAGCTCATGTGTGCTGAGAACAAGTAAGTTTTTGGCCCAGTACAACAAAATTAATAAAGAAAGTAAAGATAGCCATATCACCTGGAGAAAAGAGAACTCCTTACTAGATAAAACCTGGATTTGGGGATTATGTGTGTACAATGCTATTCTGGCTGTGGCTGTTCAGAGAGGGAAGATCCTATATGTATATGAATGTCTAACTCTGTATAAACTCACTAACCTGGAGTAAAGAAAGGAAAACGTTGTTTGTATTTCACTCAGCCTCCTGCCTGTTTGTCTGCATCCACACTTTGGGCACTTCTTACTACAACATCTCAGGCAGTGGAGGACTATAACCAGGAAGTGCCCCAAGGGGAAACAATACCACCATCCACAGACCTCCCATCCTTTCACTGTGGCATCCCCAGGGATTCATGAGAGGTTGGTAAAGTTAGCCACCGTGCCCGCCCAAACTACTACCCCCATCCTCTCCACTGCTGCTCTGGGGTACTACACACAGGAAGAGGCTTCCTGCTTGCACACAGGTGGACTTGCCCACTACTTGAATACACTAGGAGGAAAAGAGCTCCAGACAAGGAGAAAGTTATCAGACAGCAAATTGTTATGTACAAAAAGGAGTAGAATGGATTTTAATCTGCATATAAATGTAAAATGATTTATATACTTAAAGATAACAACCTTTTCCCTAAACCCTACATGTGCCCTTTAGGTTGGAAATGATCCAGCATGGAATTATGCTGCAGCCTGCACCTTATTATACATGTTTTAACATGAGAACACTTTTGTATCATTATAATATTGAATCTTTTGATATGTTACATGCAGTAATGGAATTAGAGATTTGCAGGTACCAGCGCAGGATCTCTCCCCGCAGTGCTTCAACCTTCCATACCCCTCCATCCAAACAATATTGACTTGCTGGGATCTGAGGGGCTGCAGAGGGGTCACAGTGGTGAGGGCAGAGGGTCTGGCCCCAGCACTGGTCACATTGACCTGTAATGTTATGCTCCTGTGTACAGGAAAATAATATTTTTATACAGAATTAATAAAAGCATGACATTCTAGCAATCTCACCACACAATAGATAAACACTAAAGTGGGCATACGTTGGGACGATACCTTCTGAGATAAAAACAATAAACTGAAATGGATCTCTGAAAAAAATAAAATTAGGCAAAGCAAAGAAAAAAATGTTCTTCTGCAATGTGCCTTAGTTCAGTGTATAAAAAAGAAATAGGAATCAATTGCTATTAAATATTTATGAGCCTGAAGGGACATACATTTAATTTAGAAACTATAAAAATGTAAAGTGAAAAAAAGGGTTTCAAAAACTATAATATGAAAAGTTGATAATATAAAACAGAAAGAGAGAGGAAGAGAGGAAACGTGGATTCTATTAGCACACCTTTAAAGGGTATGAAAAGTTTTAATAAAACATTATTTATATCTGACATGTATACATATAGAAAGCCAACTTAAACATTATAATGTAAAAATGATTTTGGGATCAGTAGTACTTACCTCCTGTTTAAACAGCCCTGTTCCCCCAGCCATTGTGTGTACAGACTCTTCCTCTATAGTGCCGATAAGCTCCCGCCCCCGAGTGACATCACTCACTATACAAAGAGCAGGGTCTTGTGTGGAAACCCCCCACCCTCCTCCTTATATATAAATCCTGTTCCTAACCCTGAGCATGCTCAGATCAAAGCTGTTCCTCTGCTGTGGAGAGAGGAAGTCATAGAAAGGAGGGTGTGTGGCTACACACAGCAGGGAACTTGTTGAGAGGAAAGAGCAGGTACAGGGATATTGAGCTCTGCTGAATTAAGAGATGTCAGGAGTTTCTTAATCGCAATATTGCTTGACAATAGGTGAATGGGGCTTTCTTTATAGACAGGGTTTACATACTATTTAACATTAAGATTTGTATTAACCAAATAAATAAAATAAAAGCAAATAAAATCACCTGCTCCTCTATATAAAAAAGGTACTTTAGTTACATAGCTTTAATGACACATATATAAGCCGACATGCCACTTTATGGCATTAGTCCTAATACTTACCTTCTCTTGACCATCACTAATTCTCATCTTCACGTTATGCAACAGGCAGGGAAATAGTAGAGTTAACCTAATGGTAAAATACATAAATACACAAGACAAAAAGATATGTTGTTCAAGAATAATATGTCTACTAACACAGATCCAGTTATAAATATTAAAGGATTGAACAGCATGTTGTTTTGTGTATTATTTCATTATTTAACATTTATTGCATTGCAATATAAATTTCTGCACTGAATTTTCATTCCTTATGATGATACAATAACAACATGAGCAGTATGTATGTGATTGTGCTTCCTGTGCAAATAAAATTATTATTGGGACTGAAACATTTTAGGTTATATTTTCTTCTAATAGTTATATATTATTATTATTCTCATTAGCAGTAGTATTATCTTTATTCATAAAGTACCACCATGCTCTGTGCAGTAGAAATCAAACAAACATGAACTAATGGTTGAATAAATACAATTAATACAGGATTTAAAACAACAGGATATAGGATCCTGCATCTGAAAGCTTGCAATCTAATTACAATTTACTAGGTAGACTATCACATAGGCTGCAGACAATCTCTTCATGATTACTTTTAACATACATATTAAATCTGTGAAAAGGCTGATGCAGGTGCAATGAGGAAAGGTGCCTACAGTTCTTTCAAGATTAGTATTCACTGCAGTTTGCAAAAATATCAGATTGAAAATTTGATATATATTTACAAATTACACGCACAGAGCTTCATCTTGTTTATGTCTCTCAGGTAAAAAAACAGGCCATCATGAAAAGCTTTTACACAATAATACTACTTCAATAATGACTACAGCCACTCATTGGCCACTGTTAGTACCGTAGTCCTAATTATTAAAGAAACAGTAGGCATTCACAAATTGGACATTAGTCCATGGTCACTTTGTCAGTAGATTTTTTTTTAAATACAAAAACCCAGTTCTAAAAAAAATCTGGGACAGTAGGTGAAATTCAAAAAGCCCCAGAAAATAGTAAAATTGTCTTTTCCAGTTGTATAAAGCAGCACAAAGCAGAGGTTTTTAACATTTTGCCTTCGTCCTCATTATTGAATTGAAGTTGTGAAAGGGGATATTTTTCCCACAGATGCTCGTGTAATTCTATAGTTAATGTGCTGCCATTAAATCTTGCATTAGCATTTCATACCCAGATTAGCAGCAACACAGACTTCAGGGGGCAGGCCTAGATGGAGGGGTACATATGCAGCAAAACATTATTTGATTGTGTGGTGCACCTATCCAATTAAAAATTGACAGGGCACCTGTGGTTATTTTGCATAAAAAAACAGTGAACAGTTTGTTTAGTAACAAGTAGAAAATAGAGATAAGAGACATATTCCAATAATAACATCACCTTGTGGAAATATTACCTTGCAGTACCATTCCAGTAATGGGATCCCCAGGAGAATAGTCAGGATCTTTAAGAATATAGCAGGATTTAGCAACCACTGCATGCATTTCAATTCCTCTCTCTCCAGGAATTCTCCAGGACTGGCTTCCCTGTCCTGGGTGTCCATCCCTCCGTCAAGGCCAGGAACACCCGAGCACACTAGGCACACTACACTCCTTGATGGGGTGATAGACTACCCAAATAGCTTTCTTCTACTCTCTCACATCTGAGACAAGCTATAAAAGAATCCATCCTAACATAAATTCCTATGGAAGATCCAGAAATACATAGGTACAACCACCAGCTTGGTGGGGGTCCTGGAAAGTCTGACTAGACCCACCCACTACCTAGTACTGTATTAGCAGGAAAGGCCCTTACACAGTGACTTCACAAATAAGGCAGACTAACAGACTGCCTGTAACATAATTAATTCCATAACTGAAAAGCTATACTGAAATAGGACACAAGAGGGAGCTCCAAAAACACTAGACGGAGTCCCTACACATACATATTACTAGACATTTTATAGTTAGATATGGGGAATAGATAACTTACCTGGCTACACTTGTCAGTCCAGGTTCCAGTTTTGATATTATCAAGGGAATTCATCTACAGGAGCAAACTTTACAAAGTTCTAGTAACCTATAAAGGTTGTCTTTTATTATTCTTGCTTCCTGATACCAGAGATTGTTAACTGCTGATTGGTTGCTATGGCTTACTAGACATCTGTAAATGATTGCTCCTGTTGATGAATTCCGCTGACTGTGCTTTATATACAATGTACGCAGACTTAATCCAAACGCAGACTCAATTGCCCCAAATCTTGTCAGCTTGGCACATTAGTGGTAAGAATTCATAACCTTTCAATTAGTACTGAGAAAACATTCTTACTTTACTGTTTGTGCAATTTTGCTTTCATTTACTTAAATCATTATGAAAACTATAAATGTTGCCACAATTTTGTAAAAAAAAAAAGTGAATGGTCAGAAATTTCATAGGTAAATAATGATTGTAATTTCTCAGCATACTTATGGAACTTGCTCAGCATCACTGTTGTGCATGCACGCAATGCTCAGTGATATATATATATATATATATATATATATATATATATATATATATATATATA
>JAKJJM010001387.1:0-13403 GCA_021901965.1 Pipa carvalhoi
CTAAGTCCATATATTTCAATACAGAAGAATTTATATTCAACAGAATAATGGCCTAAGTCCAATACAAACTTCGTTTTTCGAAGAATATCAATTTTTGGACTTAGACCAATTTTCTGTTGAGCTCTTCATATATATGCATATATGCTACAAACAAATCACTGGTAGAACAATCACAAATTGCAGTCTAATGGAAAATTAGAGATTGCTAAATATTGAAAGAGGTACTGCATGTAATAAAGCCCATTTTAGAAAGAGGACAACTTAAAAAACCACTTCCAACAGTAAAGTTGATTTCATTGATGCTGTAGCATTCTTAAAACTAAACTTTGAGGATGAAGATTTTGTTGAGGATCAGTATATTACTAACTAAAAAGGTAATAGAACACTTATATGAAAATGGATTCTGGCATACAGTTCCCCTTTAAATTAATCCAAGGGGTTAGTTTATTCAGTTGACCAAGGAGAACTTGAGGTCCTTTTTTTTTTAACCTTAGTTAATTATGAAGCATATTTACTAAGTGGTGTCACAGATTAAAAAACATTTTTTTACCTTGTAGCAATAATAAAGAAGGGTGAACATATCAATATTAGATTATAAAGCTCCAATATCCCACAGCAATGTGTATGCTGGGGAAATTATACAATTTAAACAAACCAAATGGTCAATGGGTACTGCTCCTAAGATTTTGGATTTTCTGGTTAAAAGGCTGTATGTAAGGAAACTACAATTTTAAAAAATGCAAAAAAGTTTTACCTCTTCGAAAAATATACCCATAAAGATTCTATTTGCAAAAACAAAGGTGTTGTGTCACGTCTTTGTAAAACGATGTCATACGTTGATCATTAAGTCAATTTTTTCAATATAGTAATGTTGAAATCATGAATTTCATTGCTGATAGAAGCCATTAAACAGACATGTTTAAACAGACCTCACCCGGTCCCATTGTTTTCTATGGTTCTTTAGTTAACACATATTTAGGAATTGCGTTCCCGAAAGCCCAATTTTTAAACCTAAATAGCAAAATATCGTTTTTTAGACATTTTAGAGTTTTTGAAAGCATAGGTTTAATATATAGTAACTATAAATGCATTTGAGGCATTTTCATTTTTTGGTGTTACTGTTCTTTTAAATAAGTGTGTGCGCGTGCGTGTTAGGTGTGTGCGTGCGTGTTAGGTGTGCGCGTGCGTGTGTAGGTGTGTGTGCGCGTTGCAGTTCATGCAATTATTTTAAAATTTCAGTGGATTCAGTTTCTTCTTTTGCTGTGCCACTAGTAAATTATTGGGAAAATAAAGCTAAATATGTTTACTATTCTTGCTTGTATTAGTATTACCATAAACAGGCACTGGTATGAATAATGTTCATAGATTCATACTTACCCTTTATAGACAGCAGTTATCTAATGTATACATACAAGTATAAAAATATCTGTTCAGTGCAGATATCAAATTATATTAATATAGTTTATAACTTACACAGAAGAAAATCAAAGTGAAGAGAAATCATACATTTACTCATGGCATTCTAAGCACATTTGATAGAAATAAAATGGTGCTGCTTTTGGAACTTTGTTACCTTGCATGTTAATATGGAATACAACAGTTTAAATACAACATTCTAAAGCAATTTGCATCTTTGTAACCATGTTTTGGCTTCTGTGTGCCCTTTGTCACAAACAGTCTATTAGAAGTTCTTGGCACCTACAACTCTCCAAAATTCAAGGCCAAAAGGCATAAAATGCCAAAACTTTTAATGTCATTGGTTATACAGTTAAAAGCCACGGTTTCAAGATGGAAATTATATCAAAAAGTTGTTTATGAAAACTGTAGACAAATTTCAGGTGATGAGAGGGATACTGCTATAATCATGGCTCTTTAAGGCAGTTGAGCTAATTACGTATTTAAGATACTGCAAAACACAGTAAGTTAGTCCAGATAAAATCCATTCTAAATATGCATGTTATTTTACGCTTAAATTAATTTATACAGTTTTATGCAAGTTTGGAATTCAAAACATTGGAACTACATTTAAAGTTAGATTAAAATTAAACTTTAAATACGTGTAATGCCTATCAGTACAATGTAACCGCCCACAGCATCTACAAATTAACAGCATCAGTAAAACTTAATTTAACAAAGATCTATTCTAGAAGTGAAGTTTTATAAAAGCTCATGTACTTGTGTATTGATATTAAATAATCTCAGAAAATAAATACGGAAGCAGGATTGCTGTTGCAAAAAAACAGCAAGTGTAATGGCACTTATTAAATTGTAGCTTCACTACAATTTTTTTGCAACCGCAACCCTGCTTCCGTATTTATTTTCAGAGGCGATTTCATGTTTGGCAGAACACTGGATTCAGAGGTTGCTACCTACAGCTCCCAGTGTGTTGGTTACCTTCTCCTTTTTAATAATAAATTATGTTAATAGGCTGAGGCAGCCAAAGTTTCTCTTTGACATTTCAAATTAAAAGCAACTGGGCAAGGTTCATGGTATTTTACTACCCCCAATGTGAAGCATACCAATTCCCTACTGTTGTGTCAGCTTTATATATTAGTAATGAACTGATTTCAAAGACGTCTTGTATTTTTGTGCAAGTCCATGATAAAGGACTCCTTTTTAAGGCAAAAAAATTAGGTACTCTTATTACAAATTTATTCTAGAAGAGTATTTTTATGGTCTGATTTGCATATATATCAAGTTTGGATAACCCTTATTGGGTCTGCCCCTTTCCTTGTTCTCAAACACAGTAAATTATGTTTAGAATTTTAAGGCCAGGGTCACACTAGCTGTTTTTAATTAATAATCATTGTCTATGGTGCAAAACAAAATAGCCTGTGAATAATCCCACAAGAAAGAATGGACACTATTTTTCAAGCTCAGCTGAAAAACAGGTAGTGAGACCCTGGCCTTAAGAAAAGCGGGCATCACTACATTGTGACCCCGGAAAGAAAACAGACTATACTACCCTCTTATATTCACTACACTACCCCTATTTTAAAAAATGAATAAGATTTAATGAGAGCAGATAGCATAATATATCACTCTAATGGCCTCAACACATAGCATTTTAATTTTTTTTTTTTTAAATGGGTTGCAAAAGAAGCACCTTTTATTACACTGCACAATGTCTCAATATTTGTGTAAATTATTTATGTTGCAAAGGTTTCTAACAAAAGGAAAACTTCTTTTCCACAAATTTCATCTATTTTACATAGATTAACCTATATGTGCCTAACAGTTTACTGCCTTTTAAACAAAAACAAAAAAAAAACAAAAACAAAAAAACACAACAATTTCTGGATCAGTTAAAAAAAACTTGGACAGCATAGAAAAAGGCTCTTAACATGACACAGGAGCTTCTCCAAACGGTTCACCAGTGGCCAACCTGTGAGTCCCCGATTCCAGTGACCTATTCTCAGAGCACTGGCTTCTCCATGGGGATTTTCGACACTTCACTCACTGTTGCCAAGTCGACAGCTTCATCGCTATGTACCACTCCACATCACCCAGGCACTGGTAAATGTAGCTGGTCGCTGTATAGTCGGTTGCAAGGAAAAAAAATATAAAGTTAATAGCTGCTCAACAATTATTTTTAATATGAATTTGTTCTGCTTGCTTTACATGTCAAAACCAAATTTGTGAGGAATCCAAATGGATATTTTGAAAATAAAAAGATAAAGGGGAAAATGCCAAAAATATCCCTGTAAAAGTGATGCAATCCTCCAATTTGATTTAAGCATATTAATGACTCAAATTAATCAAACTCCATTACATGATAATATTAGTACTGTGCAGGTTTATTCTGACAGCTAATATCATTGAACTTAATTTGAGAGGTTTCCTTTTTATGATAGGTAAATACTTAACGTAAAGCAAACTGAATTTAAGTCTATACAAAAACTTAAGAAAAAAGCAAATATTCAAAAGTGTAAATTAGAGGGCAGGGACATAGAAAATATATATAAGTATCTGGTAAATATCCACTAGCAATATTTAAATGTAGACATAACAAATAGAAAGCAACAAATATGGTTTCCTGGAAATAAGAAGCTACATACTTATGGATAAATGCTGTCTGACAAGTAGTTTAGCTTTTTTCTTTTTAAAGGTTATTAAAATGGATTTTCATCTCAACTGTAAAATTTTGTACATTGTAGAATGTGGACCATAACACCAGAATTAATAAAAATTCCCATTTAGATTAGCATAACAGTTTTATAAATACAACGGTTAAAAATTCTTTTGCATTATAAGTTTTATTCATTAGTTTTTGGTTTATCTGTTTTTATCTTTACCAATAGCAGCCATACTGAGTTTGTTATACAGACTTCACCCAGTCCCATTGTCCTATGGATCTTTAGATAATAAAATATTCACAAAATGCCCCATAAATGTACAGTTTAAAGAAATTTGAAGGCACAGAATATTTTAACTATAAATGCACTTTATTTTCATTTTTTGGTGATACTGTCCTTTTAAGAACGCACATTTAATTTATGGCTTTTAAATTATATTTTGTTCCAACCCACTACAGTTTGCATTTATACTGGCTTCTTTTTCCTAGGGCCTGGTAACCTAGCAACAAAGAATTGTACAGACTGGAAAAGACAGTAGTACAGAGCTTAATAAGCAAAAAGCTAAGTAATAAAAAAAAAATTAAATCAATCCTCATATTGTGAATTTAAAATAAATTCAAATTAAAATGGTTTTCAAGCCACATTTACAATAACATACTACAAATTTATAGTAAGCATCCTGTTTAACAATTTCATTTAAAATTCCCTATGCTTTTTAAAAGATGGAGGTAGATTTTTAAATAGAATTTGAAACCAGTAAACCAGGCTCTTTCCAAAGAGTGCTAGATAACTAATGGTCACACTTGACGGCATATGTATTGTAAAGAATCAGAATAATCAAGAAAATGAAAGGACTTCATATATAAAAATTGCGCAATAGTAAAACTCTAGAATCTGTTTGAGTGGCATGACTGCTTGCTAATGTCCTTCTGTTAACGTGAACCTGTCAGTACCAACTTCAAGCTCAATTCGGAAGGGCTAAAGGGCAAATGACATTGTGGCTCTTCCAATCAGATCCCTCAAATCACAATCTAGCAGGTATATATTTTATTGAGACTTCACCTCAACAAAACAGTAAAAGCAACTTTCATATTGTTACAACTAAAGATGTCTGAGTAAGATTGCTTTCACATCAGCGAATACGTTGGACTAATACAGAACGTCCTGTGCATGGAAATGTACCCTGTTTTATATGGCACTCAAATATACTCTCTGACACTCACTTGTAAAAAAAGAGTGCCACATAAACATGATATGTGAATACAAGCCAAATTAGCTCAAATGCATTCAAGATTTTAGAAGCTTGTATCTTATAGAAAAAAAGTTTTTTTTTGTGTTTTATAGATGCTGTGCAATGCCACAGAATTCGCAAGTATAGAAAACAACTAATGAACAACCATGAAAAACAGCTGTATTTATATATTAAGTGCTCAATTATCTAAGCACAAAAGAAATATAAGCCTTGATGCATTACTTTTCCTCTGAAGGTATAGAATAAAAAATACCAAATAGAATTATATGATAGTGCCCACCTATATATTCTGAAGAAAAAAAAAAAAGCTGTAAAGGTTTGTTCAAAAGTTATTGTTCAGTAAATTCAGGCCTATGTATATAATAGTTGTATGCAAATCCTTCTAACAAATTGGACATATTGATCCTTTATATAAAGTCTTATTGTTTCAGACCTAATCTCTAAACTTTGCCTTTTCTGAATTTCCAGTTGACATCCTTTGAATTATCTAGACCCATTTCAGCTTTAAATTTCCCATTCAAAAAAAATCTTAATTGGATAATCAGTTTGTCAGAAATCCACTATTTAAAAATTAACAATTATTCTTTCCTAACTTGTCTATGGCAACTGTCTAATCACTGGTCTTTGACCAAGTGACAAACATTTCGTAATTTGAACAAAAGCTTCTTTCCCCTAATGTTTAATAAATTACACAATCTTACCACTTAACTTATAGTTACAACACCACTATTTAATTTTATATTGCAATACTGCTGCTGTCCTTTTACAATTAGCTGAAGATAGTCTATATCCACAGCAAGAATATTTTCCCCAAATCCTTAAAAGTCCAGATAAGGTTCAGTAACCTTGAAGTAAGCAAGCAACATCTATCCCTAACAAGGGATCATCTACAAGGTGCTCATCCAAATTACAGGTACCTTGGCACATTATCATAAGACAAAACAGTGCTGATTGACACCAGTGTTCTAACTGTCCTATCACAATTTAAGAAGTCTTAAATCAGTTTTTTTCATGTCTCTTTGGAAACATCTCTAGAGATTACTGGGTCTACCAAAATACCCTTGCTTCTCTGAAAGCATACCTACTTTTTTTTTTTTTTTTTAGATGGTTTTGTACTTAATGGGACTATTTCAAATTATTATCACTCTGAGTGCTAATCGTGCACTATAAATACATTTCTGTTTATATATAGGTAAAATCTTCAAAAATGCAGGAAAAATGAACCGCAGCAACAAACAAGTTCTTTAAAGGCAGCAAAACCTTACAGTTTTTAATGGTACAGATTTTTCCTAACCTACAAGCTCTACCAAACATCTTCTGTAATCAGTTAGTGCTTTTATGAATAATGGTGTGCATTAAAGGACCAATAACACCACAAAAATAAAAAAAATGCCAATTGATGTAAAATGGTAGTTATGTGTTTATATAAATACTGTTATCTTTGAAATACATTTTTGGTATGCATTTTCTTGTGTTTGTGTTGACTCTTATGGCTGCAGCAGTCTTATCTGGTAAATAAATAATTTCTCTGTTCATTGTATTGTATTATTGAAAGGGCTACAAAAAGCCAAATTCATAAAAAGGTGCCCACAAACAAAAATTAGAAGACAACCAACTAAATAAATCAAGAATTACACAAGTACTGCATAGGAATAACTGCCATGCCAATAAAAATAGCCATCTTCTTTTTCTGGTGTTAATGGTCCTTCTACAGCCAAAGCACCATAACAGAATTACATTCAATACATATATTAGACTTTTTTGTTCTGTTTTACATTTTCTAAATGCAGAGATTTGGATTATGCTAAAAATATATGAAAAGTTTTCTATTATAACCATTTCATGGCTTCTTGATGTAGAAAATAAAGAAAAGATAACTGGATCTGTAGGCTTTACAAACAAATGCTAGTACAGTGCAAACCTGTGTCATGCCTTTGACTTGTAACTTAGGGATTCTGTTTAATGTGCCTGGATATTCCATACATAGCTAAGTGTTGAAAAACAGTTTTCCAACACAAGATCTTGACTGGAAAATTAAACAAAATATTTGTGAAATGATTAACACCTCATTAAGTTTACTAAACACATTTAAAACAAAAATGCCATATTTTAAAAACCCACAAAACAAAATAATGTTGTGTAGGTAAACTTAAACATGTCCGCAATCTTCATTAAAAAATGTAATCTCTAGTACTGAGCTTTCACAAGATAGGAAGCATTTTATTTTCTCTCTCTAAAATTGTGAATGAATATACTTTGGAGAATGAAACAAATGCAGTTCACATGTCTAGTGTAAGTCTTCTGCAACCAACAAGACTGACAGTCCAAGTGCACTGTCAAACATGAAGTTATAAAAGCACTACATCAATGTCTCCAAATACAGATTCTACAGCCAATTATTGGTCTCATGGCATTTAATTATACTATAATAAAGAAACTTACCTCTTTGCTCTTATCTGGCGTAAGTGATGGAAAACATTTATAACATCTCTAATTCGCCTGGGAGCTTCTTCAATTTTTGAAGCGAGATTGATACAAGCCATGGCAACAATCTGCAAAAAAGCCAGTTTGATGAGAGTGCCACACTTCCATATGCTAATAGGACAGTTCTAATCTCAAATAAAGGAATAGCAATAAACTTTTACCATTAGATGTAAAAGCCAAAAAAAAAAAACCACACACACATACCAGGCTTCAAAAGAAGCTCTGTGTTGTTAGTCAAATGGCTTTTAGGTGTCCAAATTAAATGCATACATTTTGTTCCGTTTATGGCACAATTATTTAGACCAGAAGTGGCAACTTGATGCATTTTCTACCACAATAGTGGATTTAAAAAAAAAAATTCCTTTCTTCAAGTAAAAAACTGACAGTTTTGGCAACAATTTACCATCTAGTTGCC
The DNA here is from genome assembly GCA_021901965.1 of Pipa carvalhoi. NCBI lineage: Eukaryota > Metazoa > Chordata > Amphibia > Anura > Pipidae > Pipa > Pipa carvalhoi. The sequence goes on from JAKJJM010001387.1 coordinate 8,228, forward strand.
ACATATATTACTATTGTTAAATTGCCATCTGCAGAGATTAGCTGACCATTTCATTTTGATTAAAGGTAATTTGCTGCTAATAAAATAGTCTTAAACCTGCTCCACACGGCACTTTTTGCAGGATTTTCCACATACCCAGGAAATCCATCTATTACATGCTCAGTGCTAGCTGGAGTTATTTGTTTTCTTACTGTCCATTTGGTACACTTTATTTCAATACAATTCCATCATACATTCTCACACATATATCTACATTTGCATTTACACATTTTCTCACCTCAAAACTGTGTTTGACAAAGGATTTTGAGTAGAAGAATCGGTGAAACAACACCTGACCAGTCGCCATTGCAACCTACGGAGATAAAACAAGAAGATGACAGGTGGCTGGGTAAGCATGTGCTGCGGTGGTGAGAGGAAGGAGGGAGTGAGGAGACTGCCTCGGCCGCCATCTTGCGAACGCCTAACCTTCGCAAATCGACCAGGCCTCTCAAACCCTCAGTTCCCCGCTTTCCTTCAGGAGCTCGCCATATTAACGTAGCAAAGAAAAAGCGCAGTACTAGCTTAGTCCTTCCAATTCACTTACCTGTGGCAGGCGGAGAAGTATTCCTGCCGACTGTATGAGCTCACAGCCTAGGATACGCAGGTCGGTTTCCGCATTCAGATCCAGACCGTCTAACATTGAAGGGGTGGGAGACAGCCGATCTTCAGGAACGAGGGAGTAGTCGATAGTGAGGTAGACTTCGGCATACAGGCGATCTCCAATAAGGATGCCATCTGCAGACCGGGACGGAACGCTACTTGGAGCAGAGAGCTGAGGCGCGGCAGCCATAGCTGTCAGAGGAAAAACGTCTGTCCAACGTAGCGAGAAAGCGGGAGAGCCGGCCAGTGACGCGGTACGTCCTTGCGTAATGTTTTTCATATCACTCCGCGTTTTTCATATCACTCCGCCTTTCTCACGATTAAAAAATAGTCCAAGGTTCTGCAACCAGAGTCCTGCTTCCGTGATCCTGAAAGCTAGAGGCATACATAGCTTGGGGTCACGGGAAAAAGCTTCTGTCGGGTCTGACAGTTCAAGTGCAGATTTAGCTATGGGCCCATACCTGAATATGCCCTTGGGTGTAACTGATCAGCAATGGTAGTGGCGGACCTACAGGGGTTGCAGCACTCACAGTGGCCCAGTGCTCCAGGAGACCCAGCCGCCGCTGCTCATATCAAGTATCCATCAGCTAGTGACACTGCATGTAATATATTGTCCTATGGCTATTTGTCTGCATACAATACTCAGCACACTCAGCTCCAGATAAACTGCCCAGTGCCCATCAGACTTACATTCAAATGCAATACTTAGACACACCTAGATGATGTCTATGAAGAGGACATGCTCAGACATAGTGCTCAGTTCCTCTCAGACATATCCAGATACAGGGGGTGATTGGCTAAAGTCCGAATTGTTGCATAAAGGTGTGAATTTGCCAGCTAAAGACGGTCGCAATAGACTGCTACTGTCGCAGTCGCAACTTTACTATGGGAATATTGATGCGGTAACTTTAAAATTGTCGTGGTTGCGGAATTGCTATGGGAATCTGTGTTTGAGAATTCGACAGTCGAATTCTCACTTTAGTCAATAACCCCGTAAGTGTTCAATGTCCATCGGACATAGCCATGACTTTGCCCATCGGAAATTCCCAGAACAGCTTTAAATATAGGTATGCCAAAATAAACTTTTTCAAAAGTGGGTTAATCTCATATATTGTAATGTAGCAAAGTGTAATTTACTAGACCCTTTATCTAGTGATGGCAACCAAAACCATTTCCTTACAATTTAAAGGAAACTAACTAGTATACACCGGTGTAGGTGCTACCATCAGGAATTCCCAGGCACATTGCTCAGTAAAATATCAGTTACATAACTATTTCACAACAAAGGGGGAAAGCAGTTTGCAAGGCTGGAGCTACCTGCTTGCCTTTTGTACATTTAAAAACTATAGGTTTCCATGGTCCATTTTACATCCTAGATTGAAGCTTGCTTTTTTAAAATCTGAAAAATGTTTGAGCAATAGAATACAAACAATGGCAGAATGAAGCAACTAGGGCGAGTTCCCTTTAAACTGAGGACACATAAAATCTACATGGTGCAATGCTGATTTAGGGTCTTGATGAATAGATGAATTACCTGTGCACACACAGAAAGTGATTCAAACAGCTCCATAAATCTGAGACCATAGTACATTTCCGCATTAGTAGCAAATTACCACATCACAGAGATGGATAAATATGCGAAGATTGAGAATTGGCAAATGGACTGAATTTGGACCATTGCGACTGTTTGCACTTTCATAACCCCGTTTAGTTGTGTGTTGTAGACTGCAACGGCTTTTAAGGAATAAACTAATTTTGACTGAGCTCTGCAGTATGAGGATTTTATATACGTTCAGGTTTAAAGGGATAAAGTGGCAACTCTAGTGAGCATTATTGTACTTAATTTACTTAGCTGCTGACATAATATGATTGTATAATATTAGAAAGAGACTCAACACAGAGTGCAAGGGAGCATTCTGACTATAAGGAAAAAATCCCTGCAGAAAAGTTTACAGCATGTGTATGTAAAATGCTGAGTGGTTTCTGTGGGTGTGATTTATTGAATGTGCTCAGAAGACCTCAAGTAGGTGTGAAAAATATCCAATATGTGTGTGAGGGGGATTTATTTTTATGTGACAAGCAGTGTGTGGACATCCAGTTTGTGTGAGACAGCCAGTGTGTGTGGGAATGGGTGGGGGAGACATGCAGTGTGTACAGTATGTGAGGCAGTTATACAGAATATAGAGTCCCAGGGCAGACATTGAAGTGGGGCAACCTCTGCAGCAAATGTTTTGCCAGCTGTAAAACCATTTTTTTTTTTTATAGATTTCTAAAAACATTCTTTAGAAGAAAGAAAAATGCTCCAACAATATTTCTGACAATCCAGGATCTTATTGGGAAGGCACACTCTAAGCTTTCTAGCATTTCCTTGTTGTTACATCACCACATGGCATTGTTCCAGGGTAATATTTATTTCTGAGCTTAACTCTTTTGGCATTCAGTTCAGCCTATGTATCTATTTCCAGGGAACTGTTTAAAAGTGGACCTGACTGGTATGTTTTAAAGAAGCCAGTACAAACCCCTATAGGCCACCCCAGTTTCTAATGGTGCTTCACTTTTTCTCACTTGAATTTACTTCAGTATGGTAAGGCACAAGCTTGCTTTCTGTAAGCTGCAAATCATCAGTATATGAACTACACCTTACATAAAGAAGCCTGCTTGTTCCCACACCAACAAACTCAGAACTGGAAGACATGTAGTGATGAGGGGGATTGACTCAGCTGATTATTACCTTCAAGGATACATTTTACAGAATAGAACAATGAAAGCAAACACACTACAATAGAAAGTAATCCCACTGTCAGGAGGGGGGTTAATCTTTGTGTAACACTACCCTTCTGGATTCTATTTTGCATTCAAGTCTTATTTGCCTACTTTGTCATATCAACTGTCTGAATATACTGTAGCTTCTGTCTGGCTAATAATAAATTCCCTGTTTGGAGTCCCCTGCTTTGGCTGATTATTTGGTCTGATGTTTCACCCTGTTTTGACTAATAAGATTTCCTGGCTCTTACTGACAGGCTCTCTAGTTCTTAATTCCTCTGGTATTCATCTGATTTCTGGAAGCTGTTGTGAGTGTAACAATCTGTATGTGCAATGTAACTCCCCAAATCTGCCTGGCTTCCTTCTGCGATGAGCAGCCCATCCTCAACAAGCCTCTGCCTGCATAGGGTTTCCTTGGATGTTTCTAAGCCTTGCTGGGTCCTAAAGTCTGTTATGCTATAATGTCCTAAAGGACAATAATTTGTGCATCAAATTCATTTACACTCCTAGAACTGAAAACTCCTATTTTCTGTACTTGCAATGCTTCAGACTCTGCCTGCTATTATTTTTTAATGGGGATGTGAGTCATTTGCCATCAAAACTACTTTCAACATCATTGACTGTATTGCTAGGCTATCTGGTTTATTGAGACCAATATCCTTGCAATTCCTGGTTTTGTTACCAGAGATCCTGCTCTGCAGTATCTGACTACACACAATGTTTGTAACACCCTCTTTTTGAGAGACTAGTGCCACCCATACATTATTATCTTGCTACCACAATAATTTTTGGCATTGAAATCAGTGTTTCTGTTTTGGATGAATGATGCAACACTACACTGGAAAATTTGTAATCACTGTGTAACTTGATCCTAAAATTTGACTCATACACCTGTGCTTTTATTGAAGTAGACAACTCCCAAGATACTGTAGGGTTTACTCATTGGCAGTGGCCCCCTGTACACAGGCAAGAGATAGACAGAACAAAGGAATGTTCCCTTTTTTCTGAGGATATCTCATTTGGGTTGCTTTGCTTTAGGAAGCTGCAGGCACACCAGGTTACTTTCAGTCTCAGGGACTCATTGATAAAAGTCCAAATTCACCTCGCTGCAATTCGAGTCACATTACCAAAATAGACACAAATTCGCTTCTCAGGATTAACTAAGTGGAGAATAAACTCGGCGGACAGCGGCAAACGCTGTTGTATGCATAGTGTGGCGTAGTCTGGTGGATTGAAGTAGGATGAGAAGTCATGCAGAGTGAGGCAAATTCAACAAGTGAAGAGCAGTGATGTCATTCTCATCATATCCCACTGACTGTATTCTGTGAATATTCTATATCTATGTCACCTTGTCCCTAGGTCATGTTGTCACTTAGTTGCAGTCCTATTGTCACTTTTGAAGGAATGGTCGCCTTACACAACACTGGAGTCCTTCCATCAACCCCCCCAATTCACCAGTCTTAAGTGGAGAAGTCAAACAGGTGAATTCAGAACAGTTCACCTAGTCGCATTCGCACCTTCGACAAACTTCTCTGCATAGTCAATTGTAGAAGTACCTGTGTACGCGCACAAAAAGTGATGTGAAGAGCTCTGTAAGTTTGCAACTACTGTAGTCGCCCGAATTGGTTGCGTATTTACCACTCAGTGGCGTAGCGTGGGGGGGGCGGGGGTGCCATAGGCATAGGTTTACAAGGATGTCTATAGAGGCGGGCGGGGGCGGGGACGAGAGCAGGGGGCGGGTGCCGAGCGGAGGGGGGCGCCATCGCTATTCTCC